>JARVGV010001153.1:2242579-2253759 GCA_031762435.1 Hypsolebias longignatus | reverse complement strand
AACATGCATGTTTTTGGTCTGTGGGAGGAAACTGGAGTACCTGGAGAAAACCCACGCAGCACGGAGAGAACATGCAACTCCACCCAGAAAGGTCCCTGTCTGGGATTCAAACTGGCAACCTTCTCGCTGAGAGGCAAAAGTTCTAACAACTGAGACACTGTGCCGCCCAAAACTAGTTACCCACAAACAGAGTGGACTGAGTTAAATCATTATAATAAATGACACAAAGGAGATGTTCGACACGCATCACGCTCGCTGTCAGCCCGGCTGAGTTCTGCTCCGCCTCTTTTGGCTCTGCTCAAAGCTCACACCTGAGGACGTGGACACCTGTGTTTTATGAAGCGTTTGAGGAAGAACTGGTCTGTGCAAAGATTTGGCAAGTCAGCGACAGCAACAATATTTATGTTAAATAAATGTTTTTAAATCTAGTTTCATATTAGAATATTAATAATTTTATGAGCAGTAAATAAATTTAAATACAGTTTCTTTGAATTAGACTTTGGGGTTCTGTTTATTGCATTTAAGTTTCACTGCAGCAAATAAACAAATTTAAAAGGTAATAGAACCTTGTAATAGTTTATTTATATGACGACTTTAACTGTTGGATGTTGGTCCCCTGAGCAGTTTAGTTGAACAGCCCTAGTGAAAACCATCCAACATCCATTCATGATGCTGTACTACCAGATAATCCCGTCTCCAGATAAACAAAAACAAATATTTTAAAATAGCTTGGATTACATCTAGGCCACCTCAGCAGTTTGAACTGGGGAAAGTTTTGAGCAACGTGATTGGTCCAAACTTTTGTTAGTCAATGTTACATAAATGCTCACAGACATGCATAATTAATCCTAATGTGGAGGTGGCGCTGTCAAATCTGGGTCGACCAATCATGACGAGGAGGAAACTCTCACGTTTGATCGTTAGGAGCTTCTGGTTTTTACCAACTTCCTGTCTTTGCGCTCAGTCAACTATAAACAAACAAACTATAATAATCATAAATTTTGTGTTTGCTTGTAGTTGATCATAATCCATGAACCCTCCAGACATTTTTCACTTTCATGGCTTCTTTTTATACCAGTGGAATCTTATGATTATTAATAGTTTCTTAAAATCTTCTTTATACTGCTGCCTACACTGTAAAACAAACGTTGTGTAAAATGATTATTGTCAGTCTTTTGTCACTCTGTAGTCTCACAGCAGATCTTCAAGTCTTCAAAGTGTCTTCTTTTAGCACTTTGGTAACAGTTTCTGTTTTAAATGTGCTGTATAATAAATAAATCTGACTTGACGTCTTTAGCTTCTATAATTGTTACAGATTTTTGGAGAAGATATAAAAAAGAAACAGGAAACAGGAGCGACCGCTCTGGAGGACGCACTGAATGAACATCCATCACAAAGAGCAACAAACATCTGATTCAAAGGACGTCGTCTTCCTTTTCATTAACTTCTTTCAACTCATTCATCTCTTTGAGTTCATCCATCCGACCCCCCCCACCCCCCCACCCCCACCCCACACACACACACACCACTCAGCCTTATATAATCTGAACGGTCCACTGAGCAAAAAGCTAAACGCTCCAAGTCGGTGAAACTGTTGAAACCTTCGATGAGTGTCCTACATATCAGGATGACACGACTGCGGAGCTTCTTCTGCCCTGGGCTTCGTCTTGCAGGCAGCACGCCGTCGCCTGTCCTCTTGTAGTTCAGCTTATTGGACGCAGCCCGACATAAAGTCCTACAGGTTTTTATCACCCGCTGCCATGAAAGACAGGAGATCACATAACTGCCCAGTGTCCATGTGGTCATTTGCCTGTCTGTTAGCATAATATCTCATAAACCAGAGGACGGATTTGAAAGAAACACTCTTGGTAATATAACTGTACTGTACATCTACAGCTGATGAGGAGTCAACAAGATTCAAGATGATTGTCACAGCTAAACTTTACCGCAACAAAAACTGCTACAACTCAGTCGTTTTTACAAATATAGAGTCAAATTAGACGTGGTAGTAGCTGAGAATCATCCCCAACACACACTGTGAGCACTAACAGGCTGTGTAACATCTAACTGTAGGCAAAACATGTCATAAACTACTTGTTGGGTTAAACCCTCAGATCATTGGCTGTTCGTCTACGACTGATTTGATTTTTAACACTAATTTAAGATGTCCGCCAAAGCCAACGCCGCTGAGAGTCACGCTCGTCACAAACAAATCAGGCAAGATTTTGGATTAAAAGTTTAACACAAGGGGCAGCAGGCGAGACGTATTCTTTCAAGAAATCTTTTTTTTTTTAGTCATTTCCTGTGAAAGTCCAGCGTGGACGTTTACTGCTGGATGATATTTTACTGATGAGGCGTCATGAGTCAAAATGACAAATGTGCAGAAAACACTGAAAAGAGCAGAAATTAATTGAATAAGCTAAAATATGTAGAGAGAAGCTGAATAGATTACAAAAAATTCTGAAATTAGCAAAAGATAAACTCAAATGAGATTGAAATTAGCTGAAATTAGCTGAAAAAATCTAAATGGAGCAATAAAATAGCTGAAGGAAACTGAAACGAGCAAAAAGAAGCAGAAACATTGCTTCAATTAGAAACAAGTAGCTGAGAAACAAAAAAACAACAACATGAAATTAGCTGAAAAATAGAAGCTGAAACAGTTGTCAACAGAGAGCACCATTCATTTTCAATGAGGAAAACATGGTTTAAAAAGATAAAAATAAAAATAAAAAGTATTTGCTGCACGAACACCAAACGTCAGCGCAGGAGCGTCCTGAAGGAGCTGAACGTTCTGATGCCAGAACTGAGTTACGTGATAAAACATACAGAAGAAAAACTTGTGAGAATGATTTAGAAACATTCACACCTCAAGCTGTCAGATCAGCTAAAGGAAGCTTCTTTATGAAATAACCTTTTGAAATGTTGATTTACCAAACCCAAACACGTACGGAGGGTTTCGTTGTGCAGGGCTCTAGCGCCACGCTGACCAGCAGAAACCCTCAGCCTCTGTGTTTCTTGTAAAGCCGTGACCCTGATAAGCCAAACGACTAATTCGGTGCCAGCAGGGATCGGTGACGATGCGGCGCCGGAGGATCAGCTACGTTTCCTCGTTGTTGCTTCCTCACATTCGGCTGTACGTGTTACGTAAATACACACATGTATCAGACAGATGTACGCTACGTAACTGCTGCCCTGGATGCTTGGGTCAGTGTGTAACACGACCGCTCCTGGAGTGTTTACACAACAGGACTGGATGTAGGCCATCCAGAGGGAGGAGGAGGAGGAGGAGGAGGAGGAGACCGGGGCTGGATGGAGGAAGACAGAGACCGGGTGGTTGCGTAACCCTGTGCTCCGCGGCCATGTGCTGCTCGAGGCGAGTCAATGGGACACGTCAGAAATGTGTTGACACCATTAGGAGCGGTTATGAAAGACCAACCTGGATATTTACCTGCTTCACGTGCTCCCTGAGCTCAACGATGACCCACACAGATCTCTGCCAACCTTCAGACCTGCACTTTGTAGGCCCTTAGCCCAGAAAAACACTGCCGCGCTGGAAAACTACTTTCTGCCGGGGCAAAGTTCAGAAAGACACGGACCTGAAAAACAAAAACAAACAAAATCCTGCAGCTTTTTCAACTCAAAACAGTTTGACGCTGAGTCAACAATCTTTACTACGTCTGCGCACGTTGTGCTGTCATTTCTCAAACATTCAGCCCATTTAGGAAATTTTACGTATGAGTTTTCTTATTAAACTCTGTTTTTGTTTTCTTCTACTTTTAGCCACAGTTCTACTATTGCTGGCTTTGAGCTAGCCTTTAGCTATTTTTAACTTTTAGCTAGCGTTCTGCTTTTTTTTTTTTTTGTTACCATCTCAATTCCAGCTTCTTCAGCAAACATCAGCCGTCATTTGACACTCAGCGTTCACACCGTATTTTCACAGAAATAAATATATTTTTAATTCCCTAGACTTGAATGTACATCTCCAAATGATCATCGTGTGGAACTAATTGAATTCAAAATGGCTGCCGCAGCTATTTAACCTTAGCCTAAACATTTTTATAGCTCAGTGATTTTTACAGATACAGAGCTAAAATTTGGTAGTAGCTGAACCAACATGCCCTCTGAGAAAATCATGCAAACTGTAGCATGAGGTCATGAAGATTTATTTAATTAATTAATTTAGTTAAAGTGAATCATGAGTGTGATCCTTCAGCTGCATCAGCTAAACTTTAGTTCTTTTCTTAGCATTCTGTTCCTTCTTTCTGCAGCTGTGAGGAATGACAGAAACAGGCGAAGGGGGAAGAAGGAAGCGGTGAAGATGACCATCATGGAGACGTACGAGCTGACGGCAGAGCTGGGTCTGGTCGTGGAGAAGATCTGCAGAGCCCACAGAGAGACGTTCCCCTCCCTCTGCCAGCTGGGCAAATACACCACAGTGAGTCTGAGCGGGGGAGACACCTCCTCAGAGGGGAGACACCTCCTCAGAGGGGAGGAAAGTGGAGACACTGAGGGACTATTGAGTCACTCACTGACGAGTAGAAACAAGCAGAACATGAGCTAAAAGGTGCAAAACTCTAGATAATAACAGGAAAAGACTAGTTAGAAACTAAAAGTAACAAAAGGCTAGCTAAAGGCTACAAGTAGTAAACAGTGTAGGTCAAAGTAGTAAAACAGGTAAAAACTTTAAGTAGTAACTAAAGAGTAAATGTAGCTAAAGGCTACAAGTAGCAGACCAGTGACTAAAAACTCAAAATACCAAAATAAATAAATAAATAAATAAATAAATAAATAAATAAATAAACTATCTAAAAACTAGTAGTTAAAAGTTGCAAAAGGTTAGAAAATAAAAGCATCAACGAGCTAGCTAAAGGCTAAAAATAAAAAAGCTAGTTAAAAAAAAACAAAAGTATAACTTAATGCTAAAAATCAAAAGGCTAGCTAAAAGCTAAAAATAGCTAATATTTATATAAAAGCAAAAAAAATAAATAAAAAAATAAATAAAAAAAAGGCTAATTAAAATCTACAAGGAGCCAAAGGCTAGTCAAAAGGTAAATATACCACAATAGAAAGAGGATCTAAAAGCTATAAGCAGAACAGCAGCTACAATCAAAATGAATCAAAATTGGAGCAAAAATTTAAAAATAACAAAAGTCTAGCTAAAAGCAGCTAAGAGAAATGGCTAGCTAAAAAGGCAAAATTATATTTAATGCAAAAATTTAAAAAATAGCTAAAAGTAGTAAAAGTCTAGTTAAAGGCAAAAAAAGCTAGCTAAAAAAGCTAAAGTTCAGCTTAACACTAAAAAACTTAAATGTAGTAAAACAGCTAAAGGGTAAAAGTAGCTAAAGGCTAGAAATAGCAGACCAGGAATTAAAAACTAAAAATAGCAAATACATGGCTATGAAATAATTAAGTAGAACTGTAGCTAAAAACTGCAGAAGTCTAGCCAAAAGCTAACAAAAAAATAAAATAAAAAATCTGGCAAATTTTTTTTTTTTTTTAAAAGCAAGTAGATTTACTTAAATCAAAAGACTAGCTAAAACCTAAAAGTAGCAAATGTCTATCTAAAAGCAATAAATTAATAAAAAATCACAAGGCTAACAAGGTGCAAAAGACTAGTCAAAAGCTAAAAATAGCACAACAGTAGCTAAAAGCTAAAAGAAGAAAAAGATTAGCTTAAAGTTAAAAGTAGACCAGTAGCTATAATCTACAGTAAATGAATCAAAACTGAGCTAAAATCTAAAATTAATAAAGGTCAATAACTAAACAACTAAAAGTAGCAGAAAGGTAGCTAAAAGACTAAAACATAAACCTGTAGCTGCAGATTTCAATGAGAACAATGAGTTTGAAGGAATCAGCTTCTCGATGCAATAGACGGCAAAACTTTTTGTCAATAAAGTGAAACCTTTTAAAAACTATAAAAGCTAGAATTGCCAAAAGTCACAGCAGCCATCTTTTGAATTAGCCGAACGTATCATGGCTAAAGTAGCACAACGTAGCCAGAGACGTAATTCAACAACAAAAGCATGCAGGAAAATAAAAACAGGAAGAGAATCATGAACACTCATCGTCGACGCTGATCCTTCGGTTCTGCTCTTTGACTTTGAGACCTCCAGAATGAGACGAAAAGAACAAAGAGTCATCGACGTATGAAAATACAGAATCAGGTTTATAAATATTAGTTTATTGACAGGTGAGTCGTTGACCTTTTTACCAAGTGAGGAGTGGTGGGATTACTGGTGCTGGGTCGGGTTGTCAGCTGGGATCAGAGGATTTAATGGGAGTGGAGGTTTTTAAAGATAATTATTCAAAGAGCCTCTCGTTTCTCAAAGGTCAACGCTCTTTCAGAACAGAAACATTAGTGTTGGGTCCAGAACAAGGAAGAGATGGTTTAGCACCAATAATTAATTTTATATGTTGTCTGAGCAGTTTGTGCGTGTGCAGCACAACTCTGTCGTTGTGTGAGTGTCCTTAAAGTGTTCACGCCACTGAGGTACGTTCTTCTTACGTCACTCGTTCCACAGTTTGGTTCTATTTCAACGGTTCACACATGAAAACGTTCAGCTCAGTCAGGACATTCCTGCTGTAGCTGTTTGTTTCGGCATTGTTTTAACTTTTTGACATACTTATCTTTTTTGGCCATGTTTTTCTTATTGAAAATGAATGGAGACATCCTGCGAGCCCTGTTTACAACTCATTTCAGCTTTTGTTCTGGTTCAGCTTCTTTCAGCTCCTTCAGCTTCCTTTGGGGTGTTTTCTACAAATTTGTACCTTTTCCTGCAGTTTTTTCTGCTAATTTCCACCGTTTGTGCTTTTTTCTAATAATTTCAACATCCAGTGCTCATTTCAGCCACTTTCTGCTAATTTCAGCTCCTTTTTTTTTGTTGTTGTTGTTGTTTCAGCCTCTTTACAGTTAATTTTTTATTTGTAATCTCTTCAGCCACTCTGCCTATTTCAACTTATTCTGTATTCTGTTCAGGTTTTTCTACTCATTTCTGCTGTTTTCAGCACTGTCGGCTGTTTCAACTCCACTTAACAGTTTAGAGAAGAAGCCTGTCCAGCTTGGGTTCAGCTTCTTCAGCAGCTTTCAGCCAAAATCATTCAGCAATAAGCGTTCACTCTGCATTTTCACAAGAAACAACATTTCTCTTGTAGCTGTTGACATTTGCATCGACACAAAAATCATCTGAAATGAACATGAACATGTTGGGCTCCTTTACGTCCGCATGTTTCGGTTCTGGTGGTGAATAAAGGTTGTGGTTAGTTTAATTTAGATGATGCGTTTGATGCAACGTTCTCAACAACAGATCTTAGTTGGGGGGTTAACCAGAACAATGATCTCACAAATTAAAGTTCTGTCAGCCAGGCAGCGGCGCCGGTCACACATCTGACACCGACGGGGTGTTGGGTTTGGTCCTCCCGCAGCGCTCATCAGACCGATTCCCTGTTCTGTCGGGAAGCTGCTGGATCACGTCACATCAGAGAACAGACCTGTCGGCTCGGTGAAGTGCACGGGCTCCAGGACACGTCCGCCATTTCTTAACTGGACACTTGGAACAGTTTCCTGAAGTTTGACAGACAAAAACAAGTAAATCAGTGTGAATAAGAGTAAAAATGTTAAAGAAATGGCTAAATGTTTTAGCCAGAACTTATTATAAATTATCTGTAATATTAAGAAAGTATCTGTTTGTGCAGATGCTAAAATATACATACAGGTGTATATGTTGGTAAAAGTGGTGCAGATGTTGTGCACGCAGTAAATCAGCGTTACAGCTAATTAACCTTAGCTAAAATACAAAAAGGCTTTAGCTTAGTTATTTTTATAGCTAATGAGCTAAAACTTGTGGTAGTAGCTGAGAGTCATCCCCAACACATACTCTGAGCAGATTACGGTAAGGTCTTTATTTAAAACTTCAGCATGCAAAGCAGTGGGTGATATGCATTCCTCCTCCGCTGTCATTGAATTTAATGGTGCACAGGTAAAAACCTGCAACAAAACTCTTTTTAATATAAAAAAACCTGCAACCTTGGTGTCAGAAACATAGCATCACGTTAACTCCATTGTTTCAAATAAAAAGAGCAAAACATAAATTTAAATCTTAACAAGCTGCAGGACAGTCAGCCCCAGAGCCATCAAAGTTTCAGAAATACATCATTTAGTCACGTTTCTTGTACAGTCAAGTCCAAATGTATTTATTTACCTGTAATTCAAAAGTAACTTATTGTAAACATAAATTTCTAATTTTGCTATTCCTGTCTGATATTCCTTAGGATAAAAAAAATTAAATATCCTCAAACAAACACTACCTTAAATAAATGATTACCGTATATTAAGTTAGAATTAAAAACATTTTGGACTATTTCATTTCAGCTGTTTCACGATCAGATGCACGTGAAAGAAACGTAACTACAGCAGTTGTTACTTTTTCAGTGTTTTCCAAGAAACAAGTGAAATTAAAACATCATCAGGAAAAACGAGGCCTAATTTGTGGTTCAGACAAACGGTGACCAGTACCAGAAAAAGGGTAGAGGACTGAGTACACATCCCTGAGGGATCTGTCTGATGGAGGTCTTCAGGAGAGATCAGAACCCTCTCAGGGTAACATTACCATGAGGCAGCTTCACAACCCCAAAGTTTAAAAGAGATGTAAGAATTCTGTTTTGTAGCTCTCCCCAATGTTCCCCAAAGTCGTCTCATTATGGTTACTCAGTTATTGACGGAGGAAAGATGTCGATGAACGTCCAGCTTGCATCCTGGACCTCTAGGCACTGAAATTTCTCTTGATTTTTTTTCACCATTGTTTAATGATTGCATGCATCTAATTAGATAAATAATGTTATTTTATCAGACTTTATATGTATGTGAGTGTTTCTGTTCAGTACCCTGAGATTACCTCTGTTGTGACTTGGCGCTATACATATAAATAAACTGAATTGAACCTCAGTAAGGAAAGATGAGTTTTGAATAAATATTTGGACACTGGGGTCTTTTCAGAAACCAAACTGTAAATTGTGAAAACCCTGATTAAAAACATTTCTATGATTTCTCTTGCACAGGGAAAAAAAAAAAAAAAACAGCTAAAACTTTTATCCTTAGGCTGGCCTTGTCCAATCGTATTAAATAGTAAAAAATAAAGTAAAATAAAGAAAAACTAACATTAAAAATCAGGGCTGTATTTATTAGGCCTATTAGCGTCAGTTTACAGATAAATGGGGACGAGTTGTATAACAAGGAAATTAACAGAGGAAGGTGGAGATGGAACCAACCATCCGATTGGTTGCTGAGTCAATCAAATTAAAACGTTTTTATTATTATAATCATGCATCATGTTTTTTTAATTTATATTTCAATTCGATTTCAATTCAGTTTAGTTATATAGCGCCAAATCACAACAAAGTTGTCTCAGGGCACTTCACAGGAACATTTAACCAACAAGGTGGAAAAAAATAAAGCAGAGAATGGACGTTAGATGTTTGCTCTCCTGCATCAAAACAACACAGAGGAGATCATATGTTCAAATATTCATTTGCACGTGGATCTGCAGCTACAGGCACGTTTCTTACAAGGAAGTAAGAACTTTATTAGCAGATTTTCTCACAAAGTGACTGCTTGAAATGTGCTCTGTCAGCAGCAAACAATACTAACGTGCCACAGTTACTCAAACGACGAGACGCTCCCATCTCTGACACGAATGATGACTCAACTGTCCCACAGCGACAGCTTACTACAAGGAGGCATTATGATAACATGTTTTGGTTTTTTTGCATCATAAAAAACATTCCTGAAGCTGTTTGAAGTTGTGGGTTGAGTGAGTTTAATCAGAGAGTGAAACAGAATTATGAAGAACAAAATATTCAGGTCTGAATTACCTCACGGTTCATGTCACTTTATTACCATTAAAAACAGATTTGTACTTTAGTAGGTTATACTTTAGTGGGAACTTCAAATATTTTCTCCGTTTGGTTTGTAGTTTACTTACAAGTGCAAATAATTTAATTAATTGTGCATTATGCACTCTTATGGTGAGCCAGCAACCACCAATGGCCACCCCCCAGCTCCGCCACTGGGCCTGGTCGTGGATAAAATTGCTCCCTCCGCTGCAGGACCCGTCACTCTGCGCCGCCTCAAACGACAGTTTATTTTGTTTTTTCCCACAGTTTAATTTCCACCCACTTGAATATTTTGCACCAAAGCATTTAGGTTGACTTCATTCCCTGTTCAGAAAAACACTCGTGTCCAAAACTACAAACATTTACTGTTCACATCGCTCAGTGACGGGGTCACCCACATGCTGCTTGTTTAGAAGATTTTTATGTTGTGTTTATTGATAATATTTAAGCAGATATATTAGGAGGTAATAGTATAATCAAATAAGTAGTAAAATCAATGGCAGCTGTTGGTATTTGTATGATTATTGTAAAATTAAATGATAGCAAATGTTGTGGAGGCCGTTGATTTTAAAGCACATGGAGTCGATCAAAGAGATTCATGGCTTCATAATTATCTATTTATATATTTATATATACGTATATATGTATTTATACCTGCCTAAATAAAGGTTGAATGAATGAATGACATCTAAAAGAATGAAAAAATAGTTATGAATTTGAGAATACTGTACAGTATATATTCATCCTTATGTTGCATGGTGCCTTTTTTAATCCACGTTGACCTCTGACCTCATCACCAAATGCTGCTGTTTGACCATTTTACATTTTGGAAAATGATTCATGTAGTAAACGCCAAGGAGGGTCTTTCCTTGCACTGCTGGTTTCCTTCTTTAATAAAAATATATTCTGTAATATTTTAAAAAATGTAAATACAGTAGTCCCTTGCTACTTCGTGGTTCATTTATCACAGACTCACTCTATCACGGTTTTTCAAAATAAGACTGGACATGACACACAACTGGCTGATTGATGGATGAGCCACATGAGCGACATGGAATTTTTTATTTAAATAAATTATTTAGCTGCACATTTGTGCAGCCCTTACTGCTGCAGGATAAACTTCTTCCTGCAGCTGATCAGCTGATCAGCTGTTCAACGTGCAAAGCAAGATGTGGATTATGAGTCATTCAGGACTTGGTCAATTTAAAAAAGAGCAAAACTAAAGAGAAAACACAACATTCCTTTTCATTTCTTTGCTGATGATACTCAGTTATATCTTCCGATTGAGTCAG
>JARVGV010001153.1:2229036-2241219 GCA_031762435.1 Hypsolebias longignatus | reverse complement strand
TCTACCAACCAGTTCCTCTTAGATGTCCCCAGATCCAGAATGAAATCCAGAGGTGATCGGGCTTTTGCGGTTGCTGCAAAGCTTTTTTTTTTTTTTATGTGCTATAGAAATAAATTGACATTGACAAAAACAACTAGACTTTATTTGTAACAGAAGACGCTGCACTTCTCATTCGAGGAGCTTTCTCAAGTCAAAGAACAGAGAGTGGCCTTCAAGTTATAAAGCTGAGCTAAGCTAGACACATGCAGATTGACCCATCACGCCTCACAATGTTAGTCTGACTCAGAGGGGCCTCTGGTCACATGGATGAAGTTCCTGACAGGAGTTAAAATGACTGGGCATCAATCCTAAAGCTGCATTGTACGTTTTTGAAAGTTTTAAAAGCAGCTGGCAGTGAAACTGGTTAAAAAAAAAAACAGCTAAAGTCCAAAGACAATCTTTCAGAACGCCTGAAGAAATATTGCTCAAGACTATTTCAGATTACAAAAGTTGCAGATCCTTTCTCCTCCGCGCAGAACTCCAGCTCTGATCAGAGGATCCAGCTGGACCTCGGCCTGTGGGACAAGTTCAGCGAGCTCGCCACCAAGTGCATCATCAAGGTGGTGGAGTTCGCCAAGCGGGTGCCGGGCTTCACCGGCCTGACCATCGCCGACCAGATCACCCTGCTCAAAGCCGCCTGCCTCGACATCCTGGTGAGTCCTCGGCGTCTGTGATCCACCTCCTTCACCTCAGCTGACCTTCACGGTCCAGTCCATGAGTCACTCTCCCGCCATCTGTCCGACTCTTTACTGAAATGACTTGGATCTCCACGGGGAGTCCGTCTGCGTCAATATTTCATTTTTACACTGATTAAATGTTCTGGCTCTTCTGAGTGCCAGGTGCTTCTGATGTTTCTCTCAGAACGTCCAGAACTCACCACAAACACACACGTTCTGCTTCTGTGTGGAAACTTGTATTCATATAATTTAACCTGAACATTTTTAACAATATTTATACTGAGCCAGAGTTATGGTTGGTTAAGTTTTAAACACATTTGTCAGCTCAGATTGTGTGTTGAGGATGACTTTAAGCTACTACCATGCTAAATTTTAGCTCATAATTATAAAAAAGGATGGAGCTGCAGTTATTTTTGTGTTGGCCAATGTGGATCATCTGTGACGGTCATCTTCAACACTGCATCACATAAATCTGATGATTATACTGTATTTTCTTAGTTTTGTTCAAATCCATCCACTGGTTCATGAGATATTTTGCTAACAGACACACATGCAGACTCACACAACATGGATCATTAAAGCCGAGGGTCTGGAGATGATGTCCAGAATTTAGGTTCAGTTTTATAAAGATTGTT
Source organism: Hypsolebias longignatus (assembly GCA_031762435.1). Lineage (NCBI taxonomy): Eukaryota > Metazoa > Chordata > Actinopteri > Cyprinodontiformes > Rivulidae > Hypsolebias > Hypsolebias longignatus. Next base: position 2,239,868 of record JARVGV010001153.1, on the reverse strand, counting down.
TGGTTTGTCGGCCATGTTTTTAGGTTTCGACCAAACGGTCTCTGCTGATGTTTAGTGGGTCACTTCTTCATCTGACCCACTGACCTTTGCTTCGTCTTCCTGCAGATCTTGAGGATTTGCACGCGCTACACTCCAGACCAGGACACCATGACCTTTTCTGACGGGCTGACTCTGACCCGCACCCAGATCCACAACGCGGGCTTTGGACCGCTGACGGACCAGGTTTTCACGTTTGCCGGGCAGCTGCTGCCTTTGGAGATGGATGAGACGGAGAGCGGGCTCCTCAGCGCCATCTGCCTCGTCTCTGGAGGTACGGCGTCTGCGTTTGACTCGTCTAGTTTAGATCTCAGCTCTAACAGAGGCTTAAACCCTGAACTGTCCAGACCGGCAGGACCTGGAGGAGCCGTCCAAGGTGGAGGTGCTGCAGGAGCCGCTGCTGGAGGCGCTGAAGATCTACTCACGTAAACGGCGACCCAGCATGCCCCTGATGTTCCCCAAGGCCCTGATGAAGATCACCGACTTGCGCACCATCAGCGCCAAAGGTCAGAACACGTCAGACTGAAAACGCGTTGCTAATTATTTGACTTGGTGAAATTTCTTCAGCAGCTTCACGTCCAACATTGTTTGACTCGCAGAACGGCTGGCTGTTATGTGATATTTTGCTAACAGTTAATAGTGTGAAAGTTCATGAAGCATTCACTCTACTGTGATCCATTTTTGTTTTGATGTTTTTCAGCTCGATTCTCATCCCACAGTTTTCATCTTTTTCAACAAATCATGAATCAAAACGTTCGGCTCGTTCAGGACAATCCTGCTGTGACTTTTGGGTTTGGTGCAACTTTAGCTGTTTGAAATATTTAGCCTTTTCTGACATTTATTTCTCCTAGAAAATGAATTGAGCTCATTTTACATCCTTCAGATCTTTAGATGTGTTTACAATCTTTTACTGCTTCTTTCACATTTTGTTCTGCTTCAGCTTCTTTCAGCTTCCTGCTGCACATTTAAACTTTTTACAGCTACTTTCAGCTAATTTCAGCTGTTTTTTTCCCAGCTATTTTATGCTCCTTTCAGTTAGTTTCTGCATTTCAGCTTTTTTATTTCAGTTACTATTTAGCTGTTTTATGCTAATTACATTTTATTCCATCTAATTCCACATTTTATGCACTAATTTAAACTTTTTTCAGCCTAATTTAACTAAACTGTGCTCTCTCTCCACTTCCTTCTTGTAATTTCAGTTTATGCTTTTCAGTTGCCATTTTTTGCTTCTAATTTCAGCTGTATTTTCCAGATAATTTCTTTTTTTTGTGCTCATTTCTGCTTCTTTCAGTCTAATTGGGCAAACAGGTGTTCTTTCTGCTTTCTTCTGATTATTTAAGCTTATTCTATCTTTTCAGCTACTTAAAAAATACAGTACTGTATATATTTTTTAGCTAATTTCAGCTTTTTCAGATAAATTCTATTTTTTTTTTGTATTCTGCTACTTTCAGCCTAATAAACTTATTTCTGCTAATTTAGCTTGTTATGCTCCTTTCAGCTTTTTCTGCTATTTCAGCTACTTTGTAACTGTTTTGTGCTAAATTTAGCTTTTTCTGCTAATTCCACTTTTTTTTTAGCTTATTTTAGCTCCTTCCACTTCCTTCTGACAGTTTAGCTTCTTTTCAGCTGTTATTTTTAGCTAATTTCCTAAATTTTGTGCTAGTTTCTGCTTATTTAAGCCTAATTCAGCAAATGTGTTCTTTTTGTTTTCTTCTGCTAATTAAGGCTTGTTCTATCATTTCAGCTACATTTCAGCATGTTTTTAGCTCATTTATCTGTTAAGCATTCACACTGTGTTTTCACAGGAACTGCAGTTTCTCTAGTTCATAAATAGTTGTTCATAAATACGATCAGTTAGCTCTCAGAGAGTGAGCTGGGGGTCAGTCTCGGCTACTACCACACCAAAGTTTAGCTTAATAGTTGTACATTTAACAGAGCTATAGTCATTTTTCTATTCGATAAGACTGCTTTGCTGTGGTGGCCATCTTGTATCGGGCTGACTCAAGAGGTTGACAGATGTGAGTTTTTCTAAAGCCGATTCTGAAACAGACGTTTAGGAATCTGAGCAGATTATGGTTCATATACAGGTACAGCCCATTCTCTTTATTTTTTGGCCAAGATGCTTTTTTTTTTTTTTTAACTAAACAAAGGTCAACAGAAATGTGTCAACCCTAATAAATGTATATTTAACAACCTTTTTTTTTTTTTAACCGAGATTTTTAAAATCTGAAGCAAACACAACACAGCAATGAGCAAATAAGTGAAATAAAGTCACGATACTCACCGTCCTCTGCCAGTTTCCAAAGACGCAGCAGTGGAGTCGAGACCACCTCCCCTCTGCCGGTCGGAGCCCATAAATCCAGTCCATTTGGTCTGGTTTCCATCTTCACCCACGACTGAAGTCTCTCCCTGGCCAGTCAATGTCCTGCAGTCTGCTGGGGTCAAATCTTCTGCTCGACTCGGCTCCAGGCTGCTCCTAAGAGCCGAGCTCGAGGCAGGTGGACCAGTCAATGGAAAGACTCTGACGCTGCATCGAGTCGACTCGAGCAGGACCGAGCTGAGCTCATGGGAAGAGACCGTGAGGGGAAGGTGTGAACTGGGATTCAACGTAACTGTAATCTAACGGTGAAACCAACGTGCAACTTTAATCTGTTCTTTTAACTCGTACACCCCAAAATAATCCCAACGAGTCCCAGAATTCATGTTTTTCAAAGGAAGGTGGTTTTTAGTTTTTAGCTTGTGACTTCATCCCAAAGAGCAACATTTGTTCATCACGTGTTAAACACCAGACCTGTTTTGTTTCCACAGGAGCGGAGCGAGTGGTGACGCTGAGGATGGAGATCCCCGGCTCCATGCCGCCGCTGATCGAGGAGATGCTGGAGGACCTGCAGAACCTGGAGACCAGTCAGGACACACACAGCACACACTGCTCCGGGCTCTCACTCTGAAGCTGCAAAAGGATAAAACAAGTCGTTTCCTTCGATCTGAGGGAGATTTCTAACAGTTTGAAGTGCAGATGCAGTTCAGAGGGTCGTTAGCCTCTCGCCTCCGTTAACCTCCAGAAATCTTTGGGAGCGTTTCGATTGTCCGGCAGGAAAACGAGAACGGGAGGTCGCATTAACAAGCTCCTCGCTGAAATCAAAACCAGTTTCTGTTTTCAAACCCTGCTCAGAGAGAGCAGACTAGAATGATGCAGTATTACTTTACACGCTGAGGATCCTTTTGTTTACCATACCTGGTTCTTAACTGTATTTATAATCGCATGAGTTTTTAATTTTACCTCGTTAAATAACACCTGAAGAGTTAGACTAGATGTTTGAGGAGTTGCTGAAACTTTCTGTGATTCTGTCCAGACCTCCTGCCGTGTACGAAAAGGGAAACTAAAAAGTTTTATCACTACCCAAACTGGCGTAGGTGAACTGATAGAAAAAACTGATGTTAGATTGTATTGTATTTCTGTGGGACTCAGATTGTTTGTTTGTTTTTTTGTTGCTGGATGTTTGTTTAATCACATCCCAGCCTGAAATAATGACACTTTTTGTAGCTAATTCTATTTCACAACTCTTTTATCTTCTTCTTTGACAAATAACTTAACTTTTAACTTCAGATTATAATGAAGCTTTTATTATTATTATTATTTTTTAGAAATGTCTTAATGCAAAATATACTTCTTTTTTTAAAACGAGGATTGTGTAAACATTTATCAGATGATTGCTGCACTGTGGCCTCTTCATCTTTAACCTTCTCCTGTAGCGTCGCCCTGAGGTGACTACACTATTGTTGTTTGTTAATGAACAACTTTAGTTCTGATGGAGCTGAGACGTTGTGTCACAGGTGAATTAAAAAAAAAACAGAGTGCAGTGATTTGTAACTCGTTCACAGTGGAACACGGTAAACACACTAAAGCTTCTTTATTTTTTTTAGATTAGAATTAATTGTTTAGTTTTATGGCAGAAAAACATCTCACAGTTGGGACAGTAGCATTAAAAAATGTAAATAATATGAATATGAATAATAAACAGCTAATTGGGTTCATTATCAGCAGGTCATTAGGACGGGGCATAAACAAAGTATTTAGAAGTAAAGATGAGCAGAGGTTTTCCAAAAGAGCAGCTTCTAACAAACTGTGGATCAGAGAAACAGAAAGAAGAAGAAGAACGTGTCGTGTGTTGTCATCACTATATTTTCATACAATGACTAAATTAGTCTGCGTTTAACCCGTCACACCTGAGATACCCAGGTGGAGCAGTGGGCAGCTGTGTAAGCACCCAGGATTGGGTGTCTTGCTCAGAGGCACCACGACATGGGGCATGGTTGGGAGTTGAACTTTCTGGTCCCAGATCGGCTGCCTTGCCTCTGCCCCATCTCTGCCCCTGCTCATCAGAAGAATAGGAGGTCTTTGAATCACCCAGAAAAGTTGAAAATCTGCAGAACTCTCTGAGCTCAGAGGTCGAGGCTGAAGGTCAGTGTTGGATGGTCGTGGTCTTCAGGCCCTCGGGGGCCACTGCATTAAAAACAGGTCTGGTTCTAGTCTGGGCTCAGGAACACCTCCACAACACACAGTTCACCCACAGATGATGTTTAAAGCTCTATCAGACAGAAGAAGCCAGATGTGAACACCGTCCAGAACCTCTGCTGTCTCCTCTGGACCAGAGCTTGTTTCAGATGGTCTGAAGTCCAGAACTGTTTTGGGGTCAGACAAAACAGAATCTGAAATTTTTTGTGAACACTGTGGACGCCACATCTTCTGCACGGAAGATGAGGGACCATCCAGACAGTTCTCAGAGCACAGTTCAAAGCCTGCCTCTCTGATGGTATATGGGTGCATTAGTGGCTCTGGCATGAGCAGCTCACACGTCTGGAAATGTGTGACGATGCTTCACAGGGATAAACATTTGTGTAAAATTAAAAATATCCATATTAATGGTGCCATTCTTGAGTTTTAACATTTGACGCGTTCATTTTGTTCCATTGTGAAAATTAGAGTTTTTCAAATCTTTGCATTTTGTCTTTAATTTACATTTTACACAACATCCCAAAGACTTGAGGTTGTAGTAAACGCCTGCTAAAACTGTCCTTTTATCAGCCGGACTTCTTGTTTTATGTAGGTTTTGGCCACACAGACTCTCAGGCCTCGGAGCCGCCAGAACAACCGAACACAATGTCTGAATTAAAGAGAATTAAAGTTTTGCATTTTGGAGATTAAAGAGAAACTACGTGAAAAGATCAGGTTTAAAGAAACAAAAGGAGTGGGACATTTAAAATCAAACACCTGAATGAAGTTTAGTCATCTGGGCTGCTGAGCAGAGCTTAGAGATTTTCCTGACTTTACCTTGAAATATTGACCTTTTTTTTAATTATATAAAAAGTTTTTATATAATTTTCTTAAAATAGCAAGCTCTAATGAGGTTATTAAATTTAGTTGTTTGACAAAAAAATACAAAACTTGCAAACAGCTGTTATTTTAAAATGCTGATGTGATTTTCTCAAAATCTCAAGTTAACGGTCTTCTGCTTTTGAAATAACCGAGCTGGTTTTGTCTTGTTCTCGTGTCTAAACCAGTTAAACCAGCTGCTATGGTCCAACTCCCAGTGTTTCACTTGTGATTTTGATATAAACAAGCTCTTCCCAGTCAAAATTAATAAATATATCGAATACAATCTTGAGGTGACATCATAAAAATGCTAACAAAGTTACGTCAGGTCGTCGGGATGGATTTAAAAAAATGGTTGAAACGTTTTGTCTTTTATCCAAAAGACTTCATCAGTCATTATCATCAATCATAAAAATGTATTTTTAAACATATCCTCTCTCAGCTTTCATGAAAAAGCTTATATTTAATGAGAAATTTAAAAAAATCTCAAACTTCATGGTCAGAAATCATGCGAGGACTAAAGTTATAAATGTTAAACATGAACGCGCTCCTTCAAGTGACTGACACTTGATGATGACACTGGTTGTAACTCAAGAGCCACTCATTTACACCAAATCCATCCTTCTTTTTACAATTATTTTATAGAAGTTCCTTTATTTTTAGATATTTTATGATCTCAGAAGGACAAACCTGTTTTGTTTTTCTAGGTAAGAGCTTCAATACTTCAAGACAAAAGAATATTTAACTTGTGAGCTTGAAAAAAAATCACATTGAAATTATCTATACAGTTACTTTGTTGAAATAAAGCATTATCTCAAGGAAATAAGTTTTATCTGAAGAGTGAGATAATGACTTGTTATTCAGAGGTAACCTGGTAAAACAGTAATGACGTCATCTCTTGGCTTCTGTAATCTTATCTAGCAGCTTAGAAATCCAGTTTTTTAAATAAAACGTACAAATGTGCCTGCTGTAACTGTGCCAAACGTTTTCATCTGTTGTTTTCTTGATTTGCAAACACGTCTGATCTTTATCTTCACGCCACAGTGTGGCGACTCTATGTACAAATGATTGTGTTTTGATTGTTATATCATTAAACATTACACATATTTTTGTCTATTAAAGTTTGTTTACAGTTTCACGAAAGCTGCTGCCTTGTTTTTCTCCTCTGTGCGTGCGTGTCCCTCTTATCGAGGCTTATACTGCCCCCTGGTGGTGGAGTTGAGAACTGCTCACAACAAAACAAGAAACGAGTTGCAGATTTTTGATAAGAAGCCTCATCATGAATACGAATTTCGTACCTTAAAACATGTAAATGTGAGCTGGAATGACAATAAAAATCCTTGAATCATCAAGCGATGGGGACGTCAGACATTAAATTGTCACATTTAGGGAGTTTTGAGGCAGCATTGATTTACATTTCCAAACATTTACAGCCGTGTCAGTGCAGTTCCCTGAGGTCGTGTGTTGTCCTTAAATCAAAAATAAATCAGGAACTGCGTTCTTCCCACGTTCTGTGGACTCAATAGTATTCATTTGGCTATACTGTTAGTAAAACATTTCATGAACCACTGGAGTGGTTTTAATGAAAGTGACAACTAACTACCTTTTAGAGCAAGGGTCTGCAACCTGCGGCTCTAGAGCCACGTGCGGCTCTTTCAAACCAAAACTACCACAAAACTGAATTTTATTGGATGTTATACCCATAACAAAAAATTACTAGTTTTAGCAGTTTTCCTGTAATTTCCTTTGCAAATATGTGGATACTAGTACTAATACACAGAGTAAATTACATTTCCTTTAACTTTATGTTCACTTTCTTAAAAGTAGAATACCAAATTTCCCCACAGTAAAAAATAAATCACTTATGCCTGCACAGTTCATTGTTTTAGTTTTTTTTTTTTTAAATAGGCAAAAAATGTATACAAATAAATATTATTTACAAAAATCCAGTCTTATGGACTTGTGACCTGGATATGGACACCAGTGACCCCCTGCAACCCAAAAAGGAAGAAGCGAGTAAAGATGATGGACAGATGGATGGACATGGATGGAATCCAGTCTATTATTTTGTCTGAAAATGTAAAAATATCAATAAATGTTAACAATCATTGGATGTTTTTAGTTTTATAATTTCATGCCTACTGGCCAGAAAAGCCCACTTTAACAAACTTAAAGTGGCCCATGGACCACCAGTTGGTAACGACAACTGTATCAAGTTTTGCGGCTCTGGACACGTTTAGTGAACGAAGGGGCAGAAATGTCTCTTTTGATCACAAAAGTTGCAGACGCCTGTTTAAAGTCAGCCCAATCCAAGATGGCTGCCACAGCTAATTGACCTTTGCCAGCACAAAAATGGCTGTAATTTACTCTGAATTACAGATGAGGTCAAGTTCGTGTGGTAGTAGCTGAGAGTCACTCTTAAAATCTACTGACCTTCGAGATGTGGCTGTGGCGGCCATCTTGAATTAAACTTCTTGGGCGATATGATTTCCTCAAGGAATGCTTTGGTTTTTATTTTTGGCAGTCATTTGGGTAATATTCTATTTTATCTGCTTTAATCTGACTGCATCCTATTCTATTTTTGTATTTTATTTTGTCTCCAATATTTGATGTGAAGCACCTTTTAAATTAGATCTTGAAAAACACAAAAAGGTACAAATCACCTGCCTACTAAATGCCTAGTAAACTTAGTACAAAAACTGAAATAATAAGTTTTTATTAGATTTTACAGTTTAATGAAACTGCTAGACACCAACAATCATGACAAAAATAAATTAAAATATATTTGGACGCTCTTCAAATCAGATAAAGTCAAAGAGGGCAGAAGAGGCAGATACAGAACAAGCTCGTTTGTCCCTCCTGCATCACAGAGTGAATGTTTCTGTCAACTCTTTGACGGCGAAGCGAAGGAGGAAGCTGTGGTTTGGGTTCAGAATCACGTGCTCACTCGGCGCGGCGAGTTACACTCAAACCTTCCACCTGAGCGTCAGACACAAACACTAAAACAACTCAGCAGCAGAGCTCGGACCGCGGGTTCACAGATTTACACTCTGCTTTGCAACAGACAGGAAAAGAAAAATGGGTTCTGTCTCCTTTTTCTGCACAATCGTGCCTTAAAAAACTTCTGAGATTCACACGACATCGTGCAGCAAAGCAAAGAGGTCTGGGGTGACATGAACATGCCAAACAAACACGTGATTTATAGATTGATATAATAAATATCTGTGTAAAGTTAATTTGAATTAAAATTCAATATATTCCAATCACCTCTGTGGTGCAACGGTGTTGCATTTAAGAACGCTCGTTACTTACTGTAACCCCAGATGGAGTGTCTTGTGCAAACCGGTGCATTTTATTCCATTAGCACAAATCAACTCACTTGCTCCAACATAATTTCACTGTATGAAATATAACTGTATGCAATGATAATAAAGTTATTCTGATTCTGATAAACGTGGCTTTAAACAGGAAGTGGGTCAGTATCCTGCCATAATAACCGTCAGGGTTTATCTTATTAAATCAGCAGCAAACACAGTTCTGTCCAAACTGTCTGGGATCTTTGTACGTGCTAAATGTCTGGAACGATGCCTCTGAATAAAAACTGGCCTGGTCTGTCAGCAAATCCAACTGGTTCCAGTTTGGGAGCTGAAATGTGTTAAACAGGAAGCAGTCGCTTGTCTTCGGGTTCATTCCTGTTCTCTTTGGACCTGAAGTGAAAAGAAACATAAAAAACTTTTAGTTCAGTAACTCTGAGAACTGATCACATTCCCATTATTCTGTATACCGTCCAGCCTTTTATAACTCATGTTAGGTGAAAACTATCATGTTTTAAACCAAATAAACAAAAACTAATGAGTTTGGCTGGAATAAAGAGAAAAGTTGTGACTTGTGCTTCAGGCAGTTTTAAACCTGTTGTGTGAAGCTTCGTAGTAATTGTTCTCCTGCAGGAGCTCCTCAATGATCCCCTGAAAGAAACATTTAAATCATCAAGAGAAACTTTATTTTGCTCCAGAGACTCTTGATGCAGCAGCAGGAAAAACACTTAAAATCACATGAAAAGGCAGAACATTAAAAAATCTAGAGTAAACTTTTTTTTTGGCTTCAGATCTCTTGATAATTTATCTTTTAGCTTCCGTTTTGCTATTTAAGCTTTTAGCTAGCCCTTTGAAACTAGCTATAGTCATTTGCTACTTGGAGCTTTTAGCAGCTATTGTGCTATTATAGCTTTTAGGTAGCCTCTTGTTAAGTTAGCTTTTAGCTATCGTTTTGCTACATTATCTTTAAGTTTACATATTGCCACTTGAGCTTTTAGCTACTCTTTAAATACCTTTTTAGATTTTAGCTGGCATTTTGACACTTAAGCTATTAACTAACTTTTCCATACTTGAAGTTAAACTTTTACTGCTACTAACTAGCAGTTTAGTATTTTTTTTTAGCTTTTAGTTACCTTCCTGCTTTTGCTACTTTAACTATTAACTAGCAGTTTGCCACTTATCCTTTTAGCTAGTCATTTGATGCTTTTACCTAGGACTTTTGTTGCTTTAAGCTATCTCCTTGTAGCCTCTAGCTACGTTTGTTCTACTTTTATCAGGCTGCTTGATAATTTAGCTTTTAACCTTTTGATACCTTAGCTTTATAATATTGTATTTTGCCACTTATCCTTTTAGCTAGTCATTTGATGCTTTTACCCAAGCTTTTACTGCTTATAGCTAGCAGTTTGCTAGTTTTAGGTTCTAACTACCATAGCTAATTTTAGCTTATACATTACTACTTTTAGGTAATCTTTTGCTACTTTTAGCTTTTTGCTAACTTTATGCCACTTTAAAGTAGCAGTCTGCTATTTTCAGCTTCTATATAGCTCTTTCCTATTTTTAGCTTCTAGGTAGCATTCTTCTACGTTTAGCTTTAAGCTAGTGTTCTGCTTCTTTGAGTTTCAACCACTCAGTTTCAGCTTCTCCAGATGACTTCAGCAGAATTTTAGCTGCCAGCATTCATCTTGTGCTTCAACAGAAAAACTTTTCTCTTGTTTCACTTGTTGTGTCTTTATTAATCCATAAAATCCAAATTATCAGCTGAAAATCTGACCTGCATCTGCTGATACGTAACTCCTTCTCTGAGATTCTCAGCACCTGTCAGAAAAAAAGCAGGACAATAAATGTCACTGACAAATTTGTAACTTCAGTGTTTAGTTCTCAGGTTCTGGAGCGGTTCTGCAGTTGACTCGGTGATCAACTCTACCTGAGGTACCAGCAGCATGAAGGACCCCTGTGGAGTTCTGCCCCCGAGCCCACCAGTCTGATCCGGTTGAGTTTAACTCCATCAGTTCTGGAGACGCCTGCAGAAGCTGAGAGACAAGAAGATTCACTGTTTGCTGCAAATACAGAAACCGTACATCCATACGGCTCTTTGAAGGGACTATAAT
>JARVGV010001153.1:2187103-2205640 GCA_031762435.1 Hypsolebias longignatus | reverse complement strand
TTTGAATGTCCAGAGGACCAGACTTAGCTTTTTTAGATTTTTCTACCTGGATTATTGAGCATGCATCAGGGTATAAAGATAATGTTCAGCTCAGAGACACTGTTGCTATAATATCAGCCAACAATTATATTTGATCATTTAATCATACTTGTCCATGTCTGTGACAGTAACACATCTAAGAATATATTTTACCTTCCACTCCTGGTCAGAATAACTCTATATTTAAGACAAAAAAGGTCAAACCTTTTTCTATATTTAAGGTGCTTGTAGACCAAACAGGGCTGTGATTACTTTCATCTGAAGAGCTTCTTGAAATGCAACACGCCTTCTTTGATTGTATTAACACGACATGTAGGAATCTGAGAGGATGCAACAATCAGCTAGCAAAGTAGTTATTAACTAAAAGGTTACTAAAATTGTAAATTTACAATAAACATTGTCTGAAGCAATCACAAGAGGGAACAAACATTTATGGACCATTTGTCTGATTTTATTTATTTTTTTTTTTATGCAGAGCTGACACTAAAACTGGGTTAGATGAACTTCTTATCTATTTTTTCTTGACTGTGTACTTTTTTACTATTTGTTCCTCATAATAATAATAATAATGTATTGGACTTGTATGTTTTATTAATTTTACTGCCTTTTTAAAAATGTCTTTGTTGTAAACAAGTATTTTTGTTGTTTTAATGTTAAGAAGTGCTAGATGAATAAAACTAAATGGATAATGTGTTAAATGTAGGGACAGTTTGTTTCTTGGATGTCATTTGAGGATATAGAAGTTACTGAGTGTGCTTTTAAGTTTGTTTTGTTGGACTTCTGCCTTGACGTGGTTAAAAAAGGAATCTGGTGGTGCCGTCTCTACCTTCGTGCTTTTGTTTGCAGTCCTGTGTTTTTTAAAGGCCTCTGGTGTTAACTCTGTCTGTCAGATTTGTGACTGACAGCAGCGATCTCCTCAGATGCTGGTTCCTCAGAACAGCTAGCTGAAAGTTCAGCGTGAGGGGACATGTCGCTGCACGCTGCTAAATGTTTTCTGCTGCAACATGCTGCCTGTAATGAATCCCTCTTTCATGGATAATGATTTCACACTTTACATCCACGTTGTGCAAAACCTTTGATTGCTTTTCTTGGAGGGTGCAGTTTGTTTTGAGATGCCCTGTTCATGTCAGAAGTTAATATTCTTTTTTTTTTTTTGCTCTCCTCAGGTGGAGCAGTCTAAAGTGTTGATAAAGGAGGGTGGTGTCCAGCTGCTGCTCACAATAGTTGACACCCCAGGGTTTGGAGATGCTGTCGACAACAGCAACTGGTGAGCACTGTCACATTCATACCTCTGTGATCATGCGTAGCTTCTTTCTTGGTAATCTTCCATGCATTTTATAGAAATAGTGGAGGTTTGGTTCTTCAAACAAAGTGTAAATTGTCTCGTGCAGCTGGCAGCCGATCATCGACCACATAGACAGCAAGTTTGAGGACTACCTGAACTCAGAGTCACGCGTGAACAGGCGACAGATGCCCGACAGCCGAATCCACTGCTGCCTTTATTTCATCGCCCCCTCCGGACACGGGTGAGTACAGAACATGACACTTTTTATGGAAGAGCGAAGCTCATAAAATGCATAAATTATTTTCAAATTAAAGGCCGTAGATGGAAGAATGTAAAGGATGCAAATGACTGTGGCGAGAGGAAAAGGCTGGGAGGGGAAGAGTGTGAGAACAGTGACAGGATGTGGGCTGAGTGACGGCGTAAAGGGGGAATGCAGGGTCACTTTTGGTCCAAAGGTCACAGAAGTAAAGGTGACGGCTTCAGCTTGAGAAATCCAGAATAAACAAGCTATTAAAGAGCTTTAACTTTCTGTTAAAGTGTCTCTTACATATCTTTAATTGCTCCGTAAACGTGTGCTCTTATTAGTGCTAACTGCAGTATCTTTTGGACAAAGCTTTAAAGACATGAGGGAGTCAGTTTGCCAACAGAATACGGGTTAAAGTTTGTCATATTAGAGAGTGTGTGTGTGTGTGGGGGGGGTGGGGGTCGAGCTGGAAAAATACCAAGCAGATGAAATCGATGGCCAAGTGTTTCAAAAAACAAATGACCACAGGGAATTTTAATTATGTTTATTTTTCAGAAGCCAACTTTTATTTACCGTAATTTATAAATGCTAGAGATGGGAAGCTGACTTTTTCTTCTACGAAGTAAATTAGTTTTGTTTCAAGCACTCGAGTTCAAGAGCAGAAACTGAAAACCTTAAACGTTCACTTCCTTCCTGTATGAAACGCTGATCTAAATTCATGTAAATGAGCTTATTTCACTTTAAAATGGCAGCTTTTACCCTTAGTGCTGTTTTTGTTTTGTTGTAAATATGCAAATGGCTCACTGTGTGTTCACATGCTGTTCATCAGAGACAACAACTGTTCCTTTCTGTCCTTGTGTTTTTTTTGTTTTGTTTTTTTTTTGGAGGGGGGGGCGGGGTGTTTGTACAAGCCCGTGCTCTGTAGCCACACAAGTATTACTTGAGCCGTCAGGATGGGCACCGTATGCTCTCATGGAGCGTCTCCCCTCGTCACGCCAGCTGACTGCTCCCACACAGCAGCACGCTGACCTCCACCGTGAACACGCGGCTCGGCTGTTGCTGCATAAATAGTTTTCTTTCTGGGTTTAAAGGCAGGAGGGGGTGGACTTGAAGCGAGGCTCTGTGGTTACCACTTTTTATTTTTTGTCCACACATTTTTCTGTGACCAGAGCAGCAGCTTGACTCAGAGCTGTTCATGTGAACTAACAAAGTATAAAATACATTTTAAAAGAACAAATAAAGCTCATTATTCTTTTACACAATACTGAACCACTCTTTAGACCCAATAATGTGCCTGTTAGCATTAAATTAGGTATTTAGTTTTCCCTTTTTCCTCACAAGTAAAACTACTTTCCCGTTTTCATCCTAATATTTAATAAGTATTTATATAATTTCAAAGGATTAATGTTTTTGGTGTTAAACCCATAAGAGTCATAATTTATCTGTAAAGGACAGTTAATTTAAAACCATACTAGTACAAGTTTAAAATAAACATTCAAGTTTGTACAAGCATCATATTTAAAAATAGAATAAATAAATAAAAATACTGAGATTTAATCATTGGCTCCGATATCTTAATCCTAACTAGGAATGTTTAAAACCTATTAATGTATTTATAAAACGTATTAAACCCCTTGTAATAGAAGGAAGCTTGTTTAGTAACGAGCATGTCATTTTGCCAATTTCACCTCATTTAGGTTATATTGTTGTGGCTTAATTATGTATTAAATGAATTTTTCTGGCAAAGATTAAACAAACTAAAATGCAACAATAAAATAGTTTTGCCATTATATTTAGTGTAGTATGTCTGAATTATAGTTTAGTTTAACATGTTATCTGCTGTGTTATAGTTAAAAAGGATCCTGCAAGCTTTTTAATAACATACTTTCTGTCTGCTTCTTATTTAAAATTTGAATCAGATTTTACTTAAATACAGTATATGTCTTCACACTGAAACAGATAATTTATTAGAGGTTTTTATTTGGGCTTGTTTGGGCTCAACAGTGATTCTGAGTAAAGACGTCAATCTGGGACGTGTCTAATTGAGGCTGGCAGTTGTTCGACCCGGCGGCTTGTTTTTAGCTCAATTCTGAATTGTCTGTTTATGTAAAGTGAAGGGTGGGCGAGCTGCAGATATTCAGGCATCATTTCTTGAAATTTAAGCTTTTAGGCAACTCTAGAAAAACTGCATTTTACAGTACAGGGAGCGCTGAATGACTGGCAGAATGTGCAAAGACTAAAAGCAGCAGAATGGTAGCTAAAAGTAATTCAAAGGCTAGATAAACATAAGAAAAATGTGAGTTAAAAGCAGAATGGTAGCTAAAAGAAAAAGGCTAGCTCGGGCGGCTGTGGCTGAGTGGTTAGAGCAGTCATCCTCCATTGCAAGAGTTGGGGGTTCAAATCCACCAGCAGTCACATGCTGAAGTGTCCCTGGGCAAGACACTGAACCCCTCATTGCCTCTGATGTGTGTCCACTGATTATTCTTTGTGATCTAGTAGAGTGCTGTATGAATGAGTAAATGAGGACACAGGCTGTTGTAAAGAACCTTTGAGTGTCTTCATAAGATAAAAAGGAGCTGCATAAGCTAAAAGCTAAAAGTAGCTTAATGGTGGCTAATAGCTAAAAGTAGAAGAATGTAGATAAATGCTAAAAGTGACATAAGGCTTGTTAAAAGTATGAAAAAAATTAGCTAAAAGAAGCAAAAGTTACAGAACTGTATTTTAATGCTAAAAAACATGAAAGTACCAGTAGTGCAAACTAAGGTAGCTAAAACTAGCAACAAGCTTGCTAAAGGCTAAAATCAGCGAGATGCTAGTTAAAGGCAAAAAGTAACAAAACAGTAGCAACAGACAAAGTAACAAAATGATGGCTAAATGTTAAAAGTAGCTTAACGTAACATAAGAAAACAAAAACAGCCAGTAGCTAAAGCAGATTTCAAACACACCAATATTTTTAAAGAAATTGACGAGATCTCAGTGTTTTTCTATGGGGAGAATATTTGTAAATCAAGTGAAATGTTTTGAAAAGAATAAAAGTTATAAAACAACAAAAGTCACAGCACCTGATTGAGCTGAACGTTTTGATAAGCTAATGGCTAAAATTGTGTAAAACTGCAGAAGTAGTTAAATTGTAAACGTCACTCCACATATTCAAAGCAAGAACACAATAATGTAAAAGCTGCATAGATACCGTTATGTTCTGTTCTCTTTTTAGTTAAATATTGTTGAGCCATCCAGGCATGAATGATTAATATTTGGTTTATTTTATTTCTCTGTTGTGGAATAATGTCTGCTGCTTACCAGCTGGCCTTTGTTTAGTGTATTATAAAACTTTATTTGACCTTTTATGATGGATTATAAAATGTTGCTGTCTTTAACGGAAACTGTTGATAGGTGATATCGGTTAAGCTCATTTTATTGTTGCTACTCTTTCAGATAAATTTGGATAAATGGCTTATTGTTGTTGCTGATCCAGTCTGCTTCAACTTCTGAAAGCTTCAGGCTAAAGGCAGAGACTTTTCCCTGAAACAAAATTAAAGATAATATGTTCTTATTTTATGAATGCAAAGCATACTAATCAATCAGACTTTCTTGGTAAATGTTATTTATCCAGCCAGAGATAGCTGTGCTTTCTCATGACTTTAAGGTCATTTCCTTAAACATGGCAAACATCAGTCGGGCTTTCCAGAATCCTATATTTAGTTTAGCTCAGTTTTATGTTTGTCCTGTCTGGGATGGAGCTTACCAAGAAACTGTCATCAAATCTACACCCACAATAAGCCAGTTAGGCTCAGAATTTTCTGCTTAATCCTCTAAAAATACAAAAGAAAACTCATAAATTCACATCATGGTTTTTATTTTATTTTATTTTTTGAGCTGCACCGGCTGGTGAAGATGAAGATTGATAGATGTGTAGGTTGAAGAGTCGA
The DNA here is from genome assembly GCA_031762435.1 of Hypsolebias longignatus. Lineage (NCBI taxonomy): Eukaryota > Metazoa > Chordata > Actinopteri > Cyprinodontiformes > Rivulidae > Hypsolebias > Hypsolebias longignatus. Next base: position 2,200,143 of record JARVGV010001153.1, on the reverse strand, counting down.
TGCAGTCAGACAATGTTTATGGGTTGCGGTTTTATTGATGGCTGAAACCTTATCTCTCCACAGACTGAAGCCCTTGGACATCGAGTTCATGAAACGGTTGCATGAGAAAGTCAATGTCATCCCGATGATCGCCAAAGCAGACACTCTCACCCCGGAGGAATGCCAACAGTTCAAGAAGCAGGTCAGTGGTTTCCACAGCTGCAGGGGGAACGATCTCAGAGGGCGGTTTATTTTTGTTTTCTTTACGCCGCTCATCGGTATGATTGCAATGGTATTTATGAAAAAAACAAACCAAATGCAGAACAGGCTCTTTGGTGGTGCATCGTTTGCTGAAGATACAAAATGGAAGTTGTTTTTGTTTGTGTGACACGTTTTGTAGGTTTTACTGTTGTTTCAAAGTTTTTACAAACTTTTGGTCGACAAGACGGCTAGATGGAGAGAAAATGTTTACCCTATTAGGCTAAAATTAAACTAGATTATTTTATTGAAAGCTCATGTTAAAGGTAGAAATTAAACATGACACCCCGCCCCACAAGAGCTTGAATCTTGTTTTAGTGACAGGAGCAGCTGAGCTGAGTGAGCAGCTGCGTTTGTAGGAATGTAGAAGTTCAGAAATGTAGGGTGGGGCAAGATGATTCAAAGACTTTAAAACAAATACACATATTTTAAAGTGGATCCCAAACTCTCACGTCAGATGGCGAAGTCATGATGCGTCAGAAAACTCTTAATTACAGTCTGCTGATCAACAGTTGCCATAGAAGCTGAGGGAAGCAGATCATAAGCCCATGTTCACGATGCTAATTTCTCACTTTGTTAAATTTTGAGTTCCACTTTAAAGCAGCGCTGTTTAAGACCGTGTGGTTAACTTACTGTTGGCAGAGGTCGGTATAAAATAAATGAAACTGCTCTAGTTTGTTTAACCACTTCCACCTTCTTGTCCTTTAAACAACTTCTCTCTCCCTCAAAGATCATGCGAGAAATCCAAGAGCACAAAATCAAGATTTACGAGTTTCCCGAGACCGATGACGAAGAAGAAAACAGGCTGGTGAAGAAGATTAAAGTATGCGGTTCGACAAGTCACACCTATGTTGCAGTTTGTGTGTTGAAAGCTCCGGGTTTTGAAGGAACGCTCGTTCTTTTGCCAGGACAAGCTGCCGCTGGCTGTGGTAGGAAGCAACACCATCATCGAGGTGAACGGCAAGAGGGTGAGAGGCAGGCAGTACCCCTGGGGGGTCGCAGAAGGTACAAATGTTCAACTAAAATGTTAATAAAATTGGTTTAAAGTACATATTTAAATAAAAAGTCATTAGGAAAAGAAAGACCACCCATTTTAAAACCTAGCTTTATGTGTTGGGACATGTTAAAATGGTCTGAGCTTTACCAGTTTCTACAAGTTTTCAAATTTAACCTTGAAGTGTACAAAAACACAACAAATTCCATCAACAGCCCTGGTTCAGAACACAATGTCAAACTTGAAAGACATCAGCAATGACCCTAAACGAGCACCTGTTGCAGCCCGTCAGTCTGGGAAGGGCTACAGGTCATTTCTAAATAAACTGAAGTTGATTCTTCTTCTTTCGACTTTTCCCTCTTCAGGGGTCTCCACAGCGAGTCATCCTCCACCTCACTCTGTCCTCACTCCATCTACCTCCATGTCCTCTGTAACTGCATCTGTATGTCTCCTCTTTGTCTTTTTCTAACATCCTTCTACTAGTATGTCCACTGTAACTGAAGGTGATTCTTCTACAGCAGATTGTTTACAATTGGAAAATATTTGACAGCTGCCAGTCTTCACAGGAGTGGATGTCTCACCAAAATCACCCGAAAGGTTAGACCGTGTAATGCTCAGAGGATTGACAAAATAGCCCATGAGCTTCATCTCAGACTCGACGCAGGCCTCAGTTAGAAGGTCAAAGTTCGTGAGAGGATAATTGGAGCGAGTGAACGAGTCCGGCTTGTTTGGAAGTATTGCTGACAAAAAAGTCTCGTCTCCAAAACAACATGACGACACAATTTAGGTAAAATTTCACCTGAATGCACCACAAGACCTTTTAAGTCAACGTCTTTTGGACAGATGAGACTGAAGAAGATGCATTTACCCATAATGCACAGCGGCAAACACAACATGTCATCAACACCTTAGGGCATCTGTGAAGCACGGTGGTGGAGGGCTGATGAACTGGGCGTGTTTTGTAGCCGCTGGACCTTTGAGTCGACCAGATCTCTGTGGACCAAAACATTTCTCGAGTCACGGTCCAGCAGCTGAAGCTTGGACAGTTTTAGAACCTGGTAAAGACCCGGTCAGTTTTATTATGGCCTGATACATAAAACCCTGTATTATGGGATATATTTGACACAAACTAAACTTTGCTCACGGAGTGTTTTCCCTCTGAATGAGCTTGAAGGCAGGCAAGTTCCTCACACCTGAGGTATTTACACAATGAAGTCATTTATGGTTTGAAATCTGACTTCACCTCGGGTGGAGGTGTGGGGTGCAGCTGCAGAGGATGTGAAGCAGATCCAGATATGTTTGGGTGGAGAGACGAAGTGACACACAGTTTATTTTTTTTTATTATTTTAGCTACTTAAAGACAGAGCTGCTTGTGAAAGCAGCTCTGTCTGATGCAGTTCAACCTCCACCCAGACTATTCATGACATTAGACTCCCACGTCCCCCTCAGGTGGAGAACCGAATGTTTGGCTCCTCCAAAACTTAATGTCATTTAATGTGCAAGGCTCTGATTTATTTTGTTTAACGGATGTTTCTTTAATCCCTTTTAGTGGAAAACAGTGACCATTGTGACTTCACCATCCTCAGGGACATGCTCATCAGGTACTGAGAATACAAAGACAACGGGGAATGTGTCATATTTACTTCCATCTAGACTCTTTAAATTGTTTCAGAATGGAGCCGTTCACAAAGAACCTTTATTATAAGATGTGCCGTTCTCTTTCCGCTCTCAGAACTCACATGCAGGACCTGAAGGACGTGACAAACAACGTCCACTATGAAAACTACCGGAGCAGGAAGTTGGCTGCTGTCACCTACAACGGAGTGGACAACAACAAAGCTAAAGGACAACTGTCCACCAAGTAAGTCCTGACATGAGTCCAGCAGAGCCGGCAGGTGTCGGTCAGGGGGGTGAGCTCATTAGGACCTTTGTGATGATACTCTTTTACTTTAAAGCTGGGTTTTGTTTTTAAACTCAGATTTTTATAAAAAGGTACCGGCAAATTAAAAATGCAAAAAGACTTTTTATAAAGATTTTGCTTTTATTATATATATATATATATATATATTTTTTTTTAGGAGTTTCATGTAATTGATATTTTTATAGTTGTAAAGAATTGATCATGCTGAGTTTTAGTTGTTTGGGTTGAAGGACAAAACTATTCAAGATTAGAGTAGTATCTAATAAATATTACATCTAGACTGAACAGTTCAGGAGTTGTTCATTACATTTTATACACTGTATATGCAGGTTAAGCATCATCTTTAAAAATATGCACTAATATGCTTGATTTTACTGAAAGAAATAGCATTTTAGATAAAGTTAAGTTCATAACTTCTTGGCATCTTTCGATTGTTAAACGGAAGTCTTTAAATAAGAATATGTGGCTAACAGCCGGGAAATAATTTAATTTCCTCAGGTGTTTAAGGGTTGAACCGTCTATAGATCCATCTAATGAATGACCTGTTTGGACTTTCAGAATTTAAATAGAATAAAATAATTTGTCTAAAAACAGGTTATGGTAGCTGCGTCCTGTTGGCACAGGACCATTTCATCATTTACATTTTTAATAATTTCTCCTGGATGGAAAGCAGTTGTGAGGAAGGAGATTTTAATTTTATGATAAATAAAAATCCATTATTTTTGTTGGAAGCATTGACGTACAGCTAAAACTCCTGATAAATATAATTTTCAGCTTTTTTTTTAAAAATTTATTATTATTACAGGTAGTCCTCAACTTACGACATAGATCCGTTCCTACGCGGCGTCGTAAACCGATTTTCGACGTAAGTCAGAACGTACATAATTACCGTACCATATACATGTACGGTACCTGTTTTACCTAGCACTTAGCCTATCTTAACACAGTACCCTACATAATTATCAAAAAACACAGAAAATACTGTACAGTACGTTTAATAATGAAACACAATACTGCATTCTTCCACCGCTGCGTTACGACGTTTACGACGTAAAACTGACTTAAACCGTGTAACTCAAAATAAAGGAGATGCGTCGTAACCTCAAAATGTCGTAACTTGAGACCGTCATAACCCGAGGACTACCTTTATTATTATTATTATTATTATTATTATTATTATTATTATTATTATTATTATTAAGACAACAGGTTTTTGACAAAAGTTCTTTGAAAAGTAATATTTGAGTGATCATACAAAATAAATCATAGTTTTATTTTTAGTGACTCAAATTAAATAAATATTTCACAGTTTGAGCTCTTCTCACGCTGTAGTTGTCTTTTTGGTTAAAAGTAACCAGTTTTATTTACACACAGCTCTGCTGAGGTTTGAGATGTTTTTTTGTTGTCACCTCTCATCGTTGCTTTGCACAAATCATTTGTCAGATTTTCACTAAGTTCTAATTTAAAAGCCGTTGCTTTTTAACAAATAAAACTAAGCCAACGTCTAACTCGTCACACCGCTGATCCTAACGCACCTAAAGATCTGAGCACCGCTGCTGCAGATGTAACGAAACGTTTTGTTTCCATGTGTCATTAAAATGCTGCTTGAGTCACTTAATATGTTTAATAATGTTTTTATTTTAGTGCATGAGCTCACTGCATGCTGTGTGTTTGTGTCTGTGTGTTTTTGTTTTTTAGACTTGACACAGTTGAAGGAATGTAAGTGATTTTTTTTTTTTCAGACCTTTTGTTGAAGAGCTCAGCATCCTTCCTCCTTTTTCCCCTCACTTGTTGTGTTCAGATGTTTTATCCTTTTGGTCTGCTCCTCCTCGCTTCTCGCTGTCAGTTTTCATATTTTCCGGGAGGAAACCTAATTTGCAGCATTTCCTTATGAACAAAGTTTTCCATCCGGGCGCGGTGATAATTAATTTCCTTTTCTTTTTTTTTTTCCAAGGCCAGATTTTTCCTGTTTGTAATTCTGACCGCTCGCTGTAGCCTCGTTTGTTTGTTTGAGGCCTGAGCTTGAGATGTTTGGAGTGGCTGCCAAGTTAAAAATAAATCAATTCTGTATATTTTAGATAGATGAGCTGTTTGTTAGAAGAAGCAAACTGTAAGTGTATAAAACAGGCATTAAATCCTCTGGTGCTTTTCTAAATGTAGTAAAAAGGTGATTGAAAGAGTTTCAACAAGTTGTAGACTTTAAAGAATAAACATACAAAGACTGAGGGTTGAGGGTCGTTTGTGCGTCCTCTGTCGTATTTAGAGATACGACGCTCAGATTGTGCGTTCTGAATAGAATCTTTATTCTTGTTGCATCTGAGTACAAAGAAGTTTGTTTGCTTTCCAGAGCACAAGTAAAAATTGTAATATAAAACACAGCAAATATACATTTATACTGTATGAAAGGTAATAGTTACAGATTTTAAACACTCCAAATGTGCAACACAAGCAGATTGATATTATACAAGTTGTCCTTTTTTACACTTCTTCAGCTCTTATTGCAGCTTTTGTTGAGTTCAGTAACGGCTGACGGGTAAAAACTATTTTAAAATCAGTTTGTTCTTGATTGATCTGAACCTTCTCCCTGATGGTAACAGGTCAAACATGTCCAGAGTGACACAGGTCCTTTAGCATGTTGTGGGCTTTTCCTCTGCAGCAGGAACTGTGCAGATCTTCCAGGGAGAGAAGAGGGCAGCCCACGATCTTCTGGGCTGCATTGATAATTCTCTGGAGCACTTTCCTCTGAGCCACTGTGCAGCTAAGCCACCACACAGTGATGCAGTATGTTAAGATGCTCTGTGGAGTATTGATAGAAAGACACCAACAGTCTTTGGGTTTTGTTGTTCCTCCTGAGCGCACTCAGGAAGTCCAGTCTCTGCTGGGCCTTTTTCAGCAGCTTGGAGGTCTTCACGCTCCAGGTCAGGTTCCCCTCAATATGGACTCCCAGGAAATGGTAGTCTTCTGGTCTCTCCACACTGTCTCCACTTATAATCAGGGGCGGAACCGCCATTTTCATTTTCTGAAGTCGACGATCAACTCCTTAGTCTTTGAGGTGTTGAGGAGCAGATTGTTCCCCCTGCACCAAGCAGTTAGTTCTTCAACCTGGTCTCTGTAGGTGGAGTCGTGTCTTTCTCTCCCTGCCCACCCCCCCCACACCAAGACTGATGAGCCCCACCACTGTAGTGTTGTCCACAAATGTGACTATGGTGTCGCTGTAGTGAGCAGGGTTGCAATCGTGACTGTTGAGGGCATAGAGCAGGGGGCTCAGCACACATCCCTGTGGAGCTCCCATGTTGAGGCTGAGGTCCATGAATGTGTGACTCTCAGCTACTACCACTTCAAGTTTTAACTCATTTAATAGTTGTTTTTTTTTTAATATACCAAAGTTTTGGTGCGTTCTGTTAGAATATGTGTCAGTGATTCCACCTTGGCCTTTTGATGGTGGGCGATAATTAAAGTTTTTTAAATGGTCTTCATGAAAAACAAAACTGTTTCCAGAGTTCGATCAGAGCTGCTGAATCCTGATTTCAACAGTTGAAGCACTAATTTAACACCATTCAAAGAAACCAACTTGTTGTTGGTGCGCACAAAATGAAAAGTCTTGTATTCAAAAGGATTTTGCAACCGCCTGAGATTCTCATTTAAAATCATAAAGCTGTGAACTAGATAAAAAAAAATAAGCTAAAATTCTTCATAAGTTTGTGCCCGTCTGGATTCATTTCAGCGGCTCGTCTAATTTTGATCAGGCAACCACTCCAGACGTTTCCTGACTCTTACCTGCACATGTTCACTGCAGCTGACCGCCTCCTGGGTGAGCTTCACTAACATTTAATAATCCACCATCTTCACTAATGGCAGCGCTCACTTCTGTCTCAGAAATGCTCTGTGGTGTTTCCTGTTCCTGCTCTGACCTTATTGGACCTCCAAAACCTGCTCCTTCAGTTTCCTCCTGCACCTCCCACGTGGTGTATTTCTTTAAAACGGCATGAAAATCATGGCATCCTGCTGTAAAGTCTTTAAACGCCACTTCCTGTTTCTCTTTCAGTTATGAAGGACAGTAGCTGTGTTTGTGTCAGTGTTTTCACTTGATCGCAGTATTATTTGATATTTATCTTAACTTTGTTCATAAGAGAAGAAACCTTCTGTCTGAGGTCTGCAGATGAAAGGTGAAGAAAAGAGGTGAAGCAAACGAGTTTATCACCATCATCCAGATAAACCCTTTAGTCCACTGTCAGTTAATGTGGTGTAAAGAGTCAGATTGTAGTTGTATCACAGCTCAGCAGGCATGGCATACTGTTACAAGGACTAGGACCTGATGTGTGTAAGTTTTAGTGTAGATGTATGATATGGATTTGTTCAGGACATGAGAGACAGAGTTGGCATGTGCATTAGGAGTGACTGATGGACTCACCATGGGGCTCTGAGCCTCTTCTTGTGTGCAACAGTGATGGACGGGCTGATAGAAGAGCTCAGAGTCTCACAGGCTGTGATGTTTGCAGTCTGTAGTGAAAGGTGGGAGCAGGTGGAAGAGAGTCTGGAGAGGTGGAGGGATGCTCTGGAGAGTCAGAATCTGTAAGGAGTGGAGGTACTGAAGGTGGCCTAACAAAAAGACAGGAAGTGCTGATGAAGATCTTCAGATTCTCATTGAGAAAGACCAAAATGAACAGAATTAGAAATGAGTCTGTCAGAGGGACAGCTCAGGTTTAGAGACAAAGAGAAGGTCCATGGGTGTAGTGAAGGAGATGCAGAGGGTTGGTGTGACCGAGGAGGATTCTGGGAGGAAGATGGACCATGAAATGAAATATGAACACACAGATTAAATGCATCAGATCAGAAAGAAAGAACCAGAGTCCAGTTACTCACTGATGATCATCCAGGCAGGACCAGGCAGCTCCTGAAGGTCTGCAGAGCCCCCACGAGGAACTGAACCTTAAAATGTTTGGAAACATCTTTGGAAAAAGTAACTAAAAGAGAAGAAGAGACAGGAAGTAGATTAAATGGAAGAAAAGGTTTTATTACGGTAACAAGTTGTGCAAAAATAAATCCTTTACTCAGAAGGTTCTGCTAAATGATCCGTACGCAGGTGAGTGAAACTTCCCAGATGTTTGAAGCAGGTCGCTGCTGTTCTTTAAAATGCAGAGCATGGATTCTCTTCACCTCCTCTTCCTCCTGCAAACTCTCCCTTCTGCTCGCTGGAATACTGTTTGAAGAGAGCAGGAAACAAATATGAGTTTATTCACGTCACCGCTCGTATGTTTTCTTAACCTGCGTGTGGTTGTGCTTGTTTTGTGTGCACGCTCACCTGACTCCTCCTCAGGAGTCCTCTGGCCCAGATGGAGGAGGAGAGGCGGGAGCATGTGGCCAAAATGAAGAAGATGGAGATGGAAATGGAGCAGGTGTTTGAGATGAAAGTCAAGGAAAAGGTGCAGAAGCTGAAAGACTCTGAAGCAGAGGTAACACGCACGCACGCACACACACGTTAAACGACGCTGCTTCCTTCCTGTTGTGCTGACGTGTGTTTGTGGTTAGACAACGAGGGAAACCGTGCTTAATTAGTTGTAACAAATGTTCTGGTTTGTACTTCATTCTTCTGGTTGTTCTTCTGAAGACCGTTACTCAACGACAGCCACTGGAATGAAAAGTGCATAAAAAGGACGATTTATTAACCGAGTATAGATTTAATAAAAACTGAGAGGTGTCCAAACCTCTAGTGTTTTGTAACATCTAGTACCGCAGAACAAATGAAGGTCTTCAGGTTTATAAAGTTGTGCTTCCAGCTGACACCCTCCTCTCTCCCGTTCACCTACAGCTTCAGAGGCGTCACGAGCAGATGAAGAAGAACCTGGAGGCTCAGCACAAGGAGCTGGAGGAGAAGAGACGTGTCTTCGAGGAGGAGAGGGTAAACTGGGAGGCCCAACAGAGGCTGGAGCAGCAGAAACTGGAGGCCTCCAGGTACAACACTCACTTTACTCATTTCAGCTTCAGGGTTACCCTCATCTCAATTTCCTAAAATAATTTAACTTTTTTCTGCACTTTACATAAAAATGTTGCTTCTAAATAAAACTACAAACAACCTAATTTCTTGTTTGAACCCTGCTCTGAACTGTACTTTCATGAGTCGTTTACTTCCTGGATCATTGTAAAATCCATCAAAACGTAGGTGGTGATAATTCTCTATCCACGTATACTGAGTACAAAGTTTCATTCTGGTCCTGCCTCCCTGAGGAGGTGCCCAGGAAGCATCCTTACCAGATGAACCATCTCTTCTGGATGTGGAGGAGCAGCGGTTCTACTCTGAGTCACTCCTGATAAGTGAACTTCTCACTGTCTCTGAGGGAGAGTCCAGCTCTGCAGAGGAAACTCATTTCAACCTCCTGTAGCCCCAATCTCATTCTTTTAGTCTCTACCCAGAGTTCATGACCAGAGGTGAGGGGAGGAACATAGACTGACCGGTGAACAGAGAGCCTCTCCTTACAGCTCAGCTCCCTCTTCACCACAATGGACCGGCACAGAGTCCACAATCCTGCAGACGCCGCACCAATCTATCTGTCAGTCTCACGTTCCATTCTTCCCTCACTCATGAACAAAACCTTGAGATACTTGAACTCCTCCACTTGAGGCAGAACTCCTCACCCTCAACCTGAAGAGAGCAATCCACCCTTTTCTGACTGAGGACCATGACTTCAGATGTGGAGGTGCTAGTTCTCATCCCAGCTGTTTCACACTCAGCTGCAAACTGCTCCAGTGAGAGCTGAAGATCACGGCACGATGACGCCAACAGGACCACATCATCTGCAAAGAGCAGAGATGGAAACCTGAGGCCACCGAGCCGGAAACCCTCTGCACTCTGGCTGCACCGAGCAATTCTGTTCATAAAACTTATGAACAGAATCAGTGACAATGGGCTGCTGATCTCATGCTGCTCTATTCATTCATACCCATCTGCTCACCAGACTCATGTTCCAGCTGCTGTTATGCCATATACGATACTTGACATCTTGGATTTTGATTGGGTAATCAAATTTTCAGGTCTTTTCTTACGCCTACAGCCACACCAACATGGAAATCGGCACGTTCTTATTTTTCAAGTTGTCCCGCTCACAAGATGGATGGACAAACATATATGGCAGCAGCCATCTTGGATTTTGACATGGCATACCAATTTTCAAAAAGATCTTTTCTTATGACTTAATGTAGCCACGCTAAAATGAAAGTCTATATGTCACTTCTTTTTCAAGTTGTGCTCATAGCATGCAGACAGACAGGTGTATTTTTAACTTTGATCTGCGATGGGGGACAAACAATATGATAAAAATTTTACAGCAAACGTTCTCAGAAAATCAAATAGAAACAATTAAAATCTGAAAATTCATTTTATTGTGTACAAGTCTGTTTAAAATGAATAACTTTTGGATTTATTAAAAAAACAACATTAGCACCAAGTAATATCATACATTATGTTTAACTGTAAATTATTGAGGAGAAAAACTTTTAAGTACCATATTCAACCTTCAGTAAAAATAAAGACATCAATGTGTTGCACTTAGTTTAAAAACAAAGCCCAATTCAGTGAATAAAACTAACAACCATCAGGAATATAAAAATGACTCATAAATTAGTTTAAACATTATTTTGGCCCAAACCAGCTCAATGAGGATTTTCTCTGAAAGAGTATCACACAAATTATTTCACATTAATTAGTATTCCAGCATAGAATTTTTATTTTCATAGTTTCAACAAAAAAACCATCCAGAGGACCCGACTTAACTTTGTTGATTCCAGCATAGTATTTCCCCTTTCCATACAGGCTTTCAACTGGGAATGAAAAAAGTGTATTGAATTCTGATTTTTAATAGAACAAAGAAATAAAGTGGCTAAGTGGCATATAAAATCCCATGAGTTGTTTATCTATTGGACGAGCAGTTAAAAAAACTATACTAATGAGACGGTTTGTTCTCAGTGAGAACCTCAAGACTTTCGATCAAGATCAAGAACAAGAACATCACAGTTCCCAATTGTACCCGGATCAGGAATGTGGAGATTAGTTTCAAAATATTTAAGACACAATGAGCAGCAAACTTGAAATCAAGAAGTCTCCCAACCATTTGACAAATGTGTGTCCTTACTCTGTGATCCTGATCTCCGTCAGCCTGAGTGCATGGAGCATGCCTCTTTGTAGGAAGTAGCGTTGACGATGCTGAACATGTCTCGTCTGACAAACGTCAGAAAGTTTCCCAGTGGGCAGAGTGGCTGCTTCATGTGGCGATCATGGGAGCGGCAGAAGGCAGTCTGAAAGGTCACATCCTCACCATTATACAGCACTCTGAGGAACAAATCCCCATCTTTCAGATCTGACTTCTCCCCCCTTCCTGCTCTTTTTGCCTGGCCTTGGTCGACAGTGGGACTCTTCCACAATTCAAAAACTACCCTGGCTGCAAACCGTGGAAAGCTGGCATCTTCCAGTCCCAGGGCACTAAGCAAAGGGGCCATAGTGACATCGTGGGCTGAAGAGAGGGTGAAGACCTCCTCGCCCCCTACACGAGGCTGCCGGCCTGCCGAACTGGCCTTAGCAACACGTTCCATCTTGGCAGCAGTTCGATTGAGGTAGGGGTACATGGCGAGGGTGGCATATTTACGATACAGACCCACTCTTCTCCGATCCACCTCATCATCTAGCTGCTGTTGCCGAAGGACAGCAAACTGCGCCATAGTCAGGCATCCGCCAGCACCACTGTCTCCAGAAGGAACACATGGGAAAGAAAGGCCGTGGCAGAGGTGGCACAGCAGTGAGTCTATAGGGTTTGCAGCTCTGAGCTGGCGAGTCAGAAGACCCAAAGTGCGCGCCATGTCCGCATAAGTCCTGTCCAGTTCGTCATTGGCCACTCTGAGCTGATACTGCCGCCTCTGCTCATCCTCCAGGTACCTGTTCCTGGCAGGGCAGTCACACGCTGACCCACAGAACAAAGTGCTCCACTGATGATGGACGCTCAGTTTTGTCCACTCAAAGTTTGGAAGGAAACCATAGAGAAAAGCCAAACCACTCTGGAGAGTACGGCTTTTCCCAGTAGTCTCCACCCAAACCTGTCGAGGTGACCAACTGGTGGGCAGAAGTCTGTGTTGTTTGTAGGCATGGTGGAGGAGCTGCCCATTACGAAGGTGCTGCACCACACCTGCAAGAAGAAAACAATTAATTACAATTCCAACACCTAACTAACCAATGTTGAGTAAGATTAAATGCTTTAACGTAGCTGTGGGTAACATTGAGTAGTGTGTGGTGTCGACACCTGTCTGTGTGAGCTCTCCTATCTCACAGGAACTATGGTTAGGGAGACGAGAGACAGAACCCAGTGGAGGTTTCCAGTGGCCTTGACCCGCTTGGCTCATGTGATTAATGAAGGAGTTCAGCAGTGGGTGAGAAGGTTTTCTGAGCATCATGGGAAGAAAAAAGAAAACAAACCTAAGCATTACTCTGAAATAATTACCATACTCATGGTGGCTCTTTTCTTTGGACGTCTGAAGTTGTTTACAAAATTAGATCAACTAAGAAAAAAAAATTGTAAACTAAAGAAGTGCTGCTTTTTGTCTTGCTTGTTTAAAATAAATAAAAATATAAAATAAGATTCATTTCATGCCATGCTGCTATTTTTAATCCTAAATCTTTATCTTCATATAACTTTTTATAAGGTAGTGAACTTGTTCAAATCTTTCAATGACGTTTGTTTGGTCTACAGCCTCAGATGTGAGTTTCTATTTAAATGTATTTAAATGCTGTAAATATTCGAATGTACAGTATTTACCGTTACATAAATATAAATGTGTGTGTGTGTGTGTGTGTGTGTGTGTGTGTGTGTGTGTGTGTGTGTGTGTGTGTGTGTGTGTGTGTGTGTG
>JARVGV010001153.1:2168517-2181106 GCA_031762435.1 Hypsolebias longignatus | reverse complement strand
CAGGACCACCCCTACTCCATTTCTCTTTCTATCCACACCATGGTAAAACAGTTTGAACCCTGCTCCAATGCTGCGGGACTTGCTGCCCTTCCACTTGGTCTCTTGGTCACATGAAACATCTACCTTCATTCAGCCAGCTCACACTTAGAGTTGCAACCCTCAGTCCTACATTCTTCACTTTCCTCTTCTCCTTCTGTCTCCTGACACGTTTCCCTCCTCGTGGTCCTCGTGGTCTAACAGTAACACAATTTCTGCCAGCACCCTGTTTGTCAACAGCACTGGTGGTGGTCGTTGTTAACCCGGGCCTCGACCGATCCGGTCTGGTTTCACTTATTGTTTTGACCAAAGTGTTTTATGTAGACTGCCCTTCCTGACACAACCCTCACCATTTACCCGGGCTGGGCCTGGTACTGGCTTGTGCTCCCTAGTGGCTGTTTTTTTTTTAGTGGTGCTTCTTTAGAATGTGAAAATCTCTTTTTTCTTTAAGCTTTTTGTTCTCTCAGGGCCGCCGTACCAGAAATCCGTTATCTGTTCACGGTGACGCCTACTCTTGTAATGTCTTTATATTAAAGGTAAAACATGTACCGGGCAGTTTTCCTCTCAGTCAAACCACCGTCCAGTCTTTTAATTTAAAATATAAATTCTGCTCTGGTCATGTCGAGGCTCGGCTCTTCGTGGTGAGTTCAAGGTCTTCGTTCCGTAGCGGAACAATGGGTTTTGTGCCTTCAGCGGTGCCTGCGCTGTTCCTGCTCCTCATCGTTGTGACAGCTCGTCTGACAGAACCGAGGGCCCCGCGGCACAGAGTCAAACTGGACCAGGGCTCGGACGGGTCGCTCCGGGCTTCTCTCCATGACCACAGTACAAAACCCATCCCTCAGCCCGGAGACGGGCCGGAACCGGGCGACGTCGCGGCTGCGTTCACAGTCCCGACTCTGGACGGGACGTTCTCCTACAAGCCCGGAGCCCAGAAAGGGTCTCTGGTCATCCACGCCTTCACCAACAAGTCCGGCTTCCTGGAGTGTCTGTGGAGCTCCGAGTCGTCCCTGACCAGTCTGGTCGAAGGTCTCTCTGACAGTACCCAGGTTCTGGTTCTGTCCCTGGACGAGTCAGCGGCCACTGATGTTCTGTGGATGAGAGATCAGCTGCAGCGGGTCGCGATGCGCAGGTGACCCTGAAGGCATCACCAGTACAGTACAGTACAGGACTGTAGTTGGAAGCTAAAGTTAGGGAAGTAAAGTTAAAATTAGTCATGGTGCCTAAAAGTAGCTAAAAATAGCAAACATCTAAAATGAGCAAAATTTTTGATAAAGCTAAAATTTGCCAAACCATAGCTAAAACAGGTTAAACCATAGATGAAAGCAAAATAGGTAAACTTTAGCTGAATGTTTGAATCACAATTATTAGAAAGAGTAAAAACTTAAAACGAACAGAACCTAAAATAAGCTAATCTCTACCTTAAAGGTAAAAAATAGCAAACTATAGCTAAAAGCTAAAATGAGAAAACCTGTATGTAGAAGCTAAAATTAGCAAAACCACAGCTGAAAGCTCAAATCAGCTAAATTGTAGTGAAGAGTAAAAGTTAGCATGATCATAACTAAAAGATGAAAATAGACCTGTGCTAAAACCTAAAATTTGAAAAATAGTAGGAAGCTAAAACAGTGAATTATAAGCCAAAACATAAATTCATACCTAAAATATAAACTTAGAAATTGTCAAAGACGTAGTTAAATGTAAAAAAGATTGTTAAATTTAATAGCAAAAATGAGTGAAACTGTTGTAACAAGCTGATATTAACAAAACCATATCTGAATGGTAAAATTCATGAAACTGTGACTAAAAGCAAAAATTAGCAAAAATGCAGCTAAAAGCTAAAGTTAGCATAGACATAAAGTGTATTGAAGTTTTTTTTTTTTTTTTTTCGAAAATAATTTATAAACGAATGAAAGCGTGGGGGAGTGGTGGCGCAGAGGTTAGTGAAGGTGGGCACGTGAGCTGAAGGTTGTCGGTTCGACTCCCTGGAACAACAACATCAAAATGTGGGTGAGAAAGGTGGAACACACCTGTCTCCACCCTCATCTGCCCCACTCTGGGCCCTTGAGCAAGGCCCCCAACCCCCACCATCTGCTGCCCCTGGCCCCCTAGCTGGCAGCTCCCTGCTCCACACAGAGGGCTGTGGTAGCTCGGTGTCTGTGGTGTCGTCAGGAAGGACGTCCAGAGTAAAACCAAAAACTAACCTGTGAGTTAGTTTCCTGAGGAAGGGAGCAGCCAAAAGAAGAATCAGAAAATAGGCGAATGGAAGCGATTTTAAAAGGAATGTTTATTTTAGATGCATTCTTTTGAAAGCTAAAAATTACTGAACTGAAAGTGTTACGGTCCAGTTTATATAAAACTTTAATCTGAAATCTTTAGTGTCAGAAAGAGAAATCAAAGGTGAAATGGATTATAAGTTCACAACAATCAGTCTTTGTGTGTTTAACGCTTCTTCTTGTCCTGCACACCTCACCACAGCAGGAAGGAGGTTCTGGCCCGGTTGCACTTCTCTCCGGTCCCGCTCTTTGCTCTGGGTAACTGGATCCCCAGCGTGTTTTATTACTGGGGCTGCTGGGGACACAACTGTGGGTTGTCTCAGGCTGTTTTCACCTCTGACGGTAAGACCTTTTATTGAAAGTAGCATTTAAACTCTTGGTACCGGCTCGGTTCTGTCATTCGTCATGTTTCCTCCTGCAGGCTGGAAGACGCCCGTCGTCATCAAGAGACTGGATGCCAGGTACGACTGGCTGATGGGCCGCTGGAGTCCACGCTCCTCTCAGCTGGTCCATGCAGGAGACGGGTGTAGACCTTCAGCCTCGGTGGGCGGCGCTGTGGCCTGGGTGTCCGAGGGCAACTGCTCTTTCTTCACTAAGGTCCGTTCACGCTGCTGAATCAGCTAAAGATAAAGAACCGTCGACCCAGAAGGATTCTGGGACAGCACAGACACGTGACCCAGATGTTTAAAGATCATCATGCTCACTGCACCGAAAACTTCTGCCCAAAGCAAAAGTTTTCAAAGTAAATCTTTTTTGGTGCACATTAACACAACTTTATTTATTTGTTTAAGCATAACATCCAAGACGAAAAGTGCAGAAATAATTATGTTTCTCAGATCATTCAACCTTTATTTAGGCAGGTTAATCTCATTGAGCCTCGAGGACTCATTTACAAGAGAGACCTGATCAATAAGTTTTATGTTGAATGGATGATTAGGATGTGAACAAAAATGACTCGACAAATTGTAAAATGCACTAAGTACAACAGACTTATTGTTGTTAAAGTTCTATTCAAATTAGAAAAACTGCTGTAAAATTATAACGTAGGCCGGGCGAGATAAAATGAAGGCCCAGATTAAAAGTTATTTATTTATTTATTCAACAACAGGTATTATTTATTAACTTGTTATTTATTGATAATTTGTTATTTATTAAATACTTGTTTTATAACAGGTATTTATTATTTATTAATAGTTTATTTATTAAATGCTTATTTTGTAACAGGTATTAGTTATTAAACAACAGTTATTTGTTATTTATTAACAATATTTGTTAGGTATTAACAGTTTTTCTTATTTATTAACAGTATTTGTTGTTTATAAACAGTACTTGTAATTAAATAACAGCTATTTGTTATTTATTAACAGTTTTTGTTATTAACAGTTTTTGCTATTTATTAACAGTACTTCTTATTCACTAACGGGTATTTATTTATTAACAGTTACTTGCTATTTATTAACATTTATTTGTTATTTATTAACAGTTTTTGTTGTTTATTAACATTACCTGTAATTTTTTAAACTTTTATTTGTTATTACTAACATTTATTTGTTATTTATTAACAGTTTTTGTTGTTTATTAACATTACCTGTAATTTATTTACTTTTATTTGTTATTATTACCATTTATTTGTTATTTATTAACCGTAAACTGTTTACATAAGAGCCAAAATCATGAATAACTTGTTGTAATAACTTAAAAACAATTGCTGAACAACTTTGCTGAGATTTATTTCAAAAACTAAAACTAAGTTGTTTTAAAAAAGCACAGCATTAGCCTAAAGCTTAAGCTGTGCATAAAGGCTGTTAAAAGCTAAATGTATCAAAATACTGGTTAAAAGCTAAATGTAGCTAAATGCTGGTTAAAAGCTAAATGTAGCTAAATGCTGGTTAAAAGCTAAATGTAGCGAAATGCTAGACAAAGATGAGGTTTTTGCATCGTTCATCTACCAACTATGCTAAATACTGTATTAGTTTACATTATTACTGTTTATACCATAGATCCTCATTTACTAACTCTTAAACTTTATATTTTTGCTATTTCTGGGTGTAACTGAGACCCTGAGTACACAATTTCCTTCCACCTCGTGTACCACAGGTGATGTCAGTGACAATAAAGAACCTTGAACCTTAAAGGTCACAGTTTGTACAATTCACTCCAGCATGAGATTCTTGACAAGTAGATGAAACTCGGCTCATCTGACTTTGAAAGAATTTGAGGAAATTTTGCAACTTGAGGAGAAATGAGGAAGAAAGAAAAAAAAACAATTTATAGAAGATTAACAGATAATTTAGTTTGAAAAACATCAGTTAAAGAGCTGAGCCAGATGTGTACAGGGAGTGAACTGTGCTTCAGTTTATTCAAGTTTTCAGCTTTTTCTGAACAAGATGTTTTGTTTTTTTTATTTAAAGAGAGAAGCCTAAAATTCTGATTTTCTTTTTGTTTTAAAATGAAATATTCACATGAGCTCAACCTGATGATGAAAATCTGTCATCAGTGTAACAAAGATCTTTTTTTAATTTTGTCCTGCAGGTTCGGAGCATGGCTAAGTCCAACGCCTCTGGAGTTCTCGTCTATTCTCTCCCTGGAAACCCCATCCAGGACATGAACTGCGCCGAAGATGAGTGCTACGTTCCTCTTAGCATCCCGGCTGCCATGGTGCACATGGAGGTTTCTGTCGCCCAGGCTCTTCAGTAAGACGTCGATGATGAACACGTTTTTTTTTAAAGGATTTCATATTTAAATCAAAGATTTTCTAAACTCGGCGTTTAACACCGGCTTCCTCATAAAGATCAGGTTTTAATGGTGCTGACTCAGCATTCACACTTGTGGTTAATTAATTTTAATTTATTCTTATTCTGTGCGTTTTTCAGCATCTAACTATTTCAGCATACCTGCAGCAGTTTTAGCCGTTCATACATCAAAACTTTCGGCTCATTCAGGAGATTGAAGCTGAGGCTTTTGTTTTTTGTAGCTTTTACACTTTTTAAAATATTTATCTTTAAGCCTTTTTGGAACCATTAATTTTTTATGTAGCTAATTTCATCATTCAAGCTTTTGTTTTGCTGAATTCAGGTTTCAGTTTGTTTTTGTGTAATTGTTTTAGCTGCTGTTTATCAAGTTTTTGGTTTTAACCATGGATTTGCTAACTTGAGCTTTTAGCTACTGTTCTGCAAGTTTTAAGATTAGATAATTTTTGTTAATTTTACCTTTAGGCATTACAAATTTTGGCAATTTTAGCTTGTAGTTACTATTCTGCAAAATTTTACTTTTAGCCACTGTTGTGCTTATTTTAGCTTTTAGCTACTGTTCTGCTTGTTTTTAGTTTTGAAAATTTCTTAGTGGCTTTAGTTTTTAGCTACCATTTGCCTCCTTTATCTTTTAGCTACTGTTTTTTTGGGATTAATTACCTCTTTGCTCATTTTAGCTCTTAGCCACTGTTGTGTTTATCTTAAGTTTTAGTAGCCATTTTGCTAATCTTAGGTTTTAGCTACTGTTTAGGTTGTTTTAGCTTTTCAAATATGCTTATCGGCCTTAGTGTTTAGCTGTGGTTTTGCACCTTTTATTTTTCTGCTGCTGTTAGAATTATTTACTGTTTAGCTTCTATTTAGCTAATTTGAGCTATTAGCTACTGTTTTGATTGTTATAATTTTCCAAATTTTCTTACTTGTTTGAGTTTTTAGCCATTCTTTTGTTGAATTTAGATTTTAATTCTAATTTTATTCATTTTAGCATTAGCTAACATGTTGCTAGTTTTTACTTTTAGCTACATTTTGCTAATTTTAGCTTTTTTTTCTTTTTCTTATTTTATATAACTTCAGCTCCTTCAGCTGTCACTCATAATTTTATTTTATTTATTTATTTTTTAGAGAAAGCTGATTTTTCTGATTTTGGCATGAATTTAAGACACTTCAGTGCAGATTTAAATGTTTAAAATTGAACTAATTCTTGGTACTTGTGATAAATTGACATTTTATTTTGAAGGTCTGGACAGTCGGTGAAAGTTTCCTTCCAGACGACTCCGTCTCCAAACTTCTTCTTCAGTATCGACCCACGGGGGGCGCTGGCTGAGATGGGCTGGTTCCTCTACCCGTCCTTCACTTTTGTCAACTGGCAGTCCGAGTGGTAAAAAAAAATAAAGTCACGATAATTCAGGCTAAAATCAGCATAAACTCACCTCCTGGTCAAACCAGGTTTAGAAAACATATTTGAGGTTTTGTCTAAAACTAATTATTTGAATACTGTGTAGTTATTGATAAATGGTAAAGGTAAATAATTGGGTGCCAAACTCTTTAAAACTTTGAAAGTGAGTAAAAGAATCTGAATCGTTGAGAAAACGAACAAGCAGCTGATCTGTGGTTAATCAATGTGGGTGGAGGATGGAGGTTCGGTGTTTGAACCCACTGAGACCCGCTCCCCGTCTGATTGTTTCACCTCCAGGTTTGAATTTTCTGCTGATCTGCAGCTCAAACTCCAAAGTCCTGCAGAAGTTGTTCATGTGTTTGATGAGGTCAGAATGCAGGGCGATAAAGGAGCCGTGACCACAGTCGACCTGCCTGCAGGTAACGTTATCAGCCCAGCAGAGAAATAAAGAAGCTCTAAGTGTTTGTCCATCGCCATCTTCTACCTCTTATCCATAGTCGGGTCATGGAGGCAACAGGTCCAGGAGGGAAACCCAGACATCCCCAGCAGGGATGTGTTTGTTTAATCCCCTGATAAAGAAGATGGACTGTGAGGGCTGTTTATTTAATCACATGATAACGGAGCTCGTCCTGAAAATACTGGTTTTATATCTTAAAAGCAACTGTGACACATTGGGTTTGTGCAAATATTGTGCAATCTTTCTGGAATATCTTTAAGCGTCCTAGTCTCATTAGAAACAGCAGCATTTCTCCAACAGTGTGTCGCAATGAACTGCTATATTTTCATTGATTTGCGATTTCAGACTTGTGGCGCTTTGACACCCTGGAGCTGGACGCGTCTCTGTCGTGTCCCAGCAGGAGGGACTCGTCCTGCGCTCAGTGGGACCACACGGTTCAGTTGTTTGTTTGCTGCGACCCGCTGAGTCCGTACTGCAACGTGGAGCTGGGCCGCTGGATCACCGCCTTCCGCAGGTATCACCTCCATCACACTGCAGAGTCCCACAGCATCCATTTTTTAAATGACATCCTTTTTTTAATAAAAAAAGTTTGAGGAAACTATGCTTTCTAGTTTTTATATTGTTTAAAAGTACAGTTTCCTCAAATGACTGGGGCGGCTGAAGATTAATCTATGGGGGCAAGGCCCCCATTGGCCACCCCCTGGCTCCATCATTGCACCTGGTGTTGAATAGAACTGCTCTCTCCATCACGTTGTTCTGGCCCAGACAAACAAAAAGAATAAAATCCTCCCTCTGTTCTTCTCCAGAGTGGAGCTCCCACCCACTTGAACATCTTGCACCCAAAACGTTAAAGTCTACTTACATTTCCTCCTCAATACATATACTGTACATATGTGAAGCCCTCAGCGATGGAGGGACATGGCGGACCGCTTGTTAGTTTCAGGAGTGTTGGCAGTTCTTTAACGCTAAGACATAAAACTGCTTCATGAGTGAAAATATCAAACTGACGATGCAGTTTGTCTCAGATGAGGAGATGAAAAATTACATTTATCCTGCTGGTTGTTTAGTTTGGTTTCAGTCAGGTCAACACATATTTACTAAATTACATTATGTTGTATTTATTTTTACTGTATTTTTTGGACTATAAGGCTCAATATCACTGAACAGGTCTGTTTTCATATTCAGTTCATTCACAACAACCATGAAAAATGGGTTCGACGTCAGTAAGCACAACCAGAATTAATACATAAGGCTCACAGTCGATTTTTGAGAAAATTAAAGGATTTTACGTCATAGTCCAGAAAATATGGTATTTTTATTAGTTGCTTCGTGTTATAGTTTGTAGACTTGTTGTCACTACACTGATGCACAATAAGATTAAAAGCAACTTGTCTCATGTGTTCAAACTTATTCACAAAGAAAGAAATGCTAAAAACAGAATTCTGCAGATGTTTCTCAGTCGTGGCGTTGTGCAGTGTTATCAATAACAAATAACTAATGAAATGCACAAACAGTTGAACAAAGCACAGTGTGTGTGTAAAAGTAAAGTTGGACTGTGAAGTCAGTGCACGTGAGTTCAGAATGGTCAGGACTTTAGAAAAACTGATCTTGAATCTGTTTCTGTAGCGCCTCCATGAGGGCGACGGGTCAAACTGTTCAGAACCAGTTTTAACATGAGATGAACATTTTAAATGAAATATTATAGATTTTTATGGTTTATTAGTTTTGCTCTGGTGTGCTTTAAATCTGAGAACAGTGCTGCTTTTAAAAAACAAAGTGGGTGTGAGAATGCTGTTGTTATTTTTGTTTGTGTTTCTGTCTCGACAGAGGGACTGGACACTGGCTGACGGACGTGTCCCCTCTGACCCCACTGCTGGACGGGAACAAATGCACCTTCACCATGAAGACGGTGCCGTGGGCGATGCCTTGGATCGTCTCTCTCAACCTGAGGTTCAGCAGCAACAGTCAGACACGTGAGTCCTGAGCAGGAAGGGCCTGCCACGTCCCATCAGCTCATTTTGTTGCACAACGCTGTCTTC
This sequence comes from Hypsolebias longignatus, assembly GCA_031762435.1. NCBI lineage: Eukaryota > Metazoa > Chordata > Actinopteri > Cyprinodontiformes > Rivulidae > Hypsolebias > Hypsolebias longignatus. The sequence continues at coordinate 2,172,161 of JARVGV010001153.1, read as the reverse complement.
TCTGGACCAGAGCTCATTTCAAATGGACTGAGGCGAAGTCCAGAACTGTTCTGGGGTCAGCTGGAGCCAAATTAGAAATTAATTTTTGAAACCAAGAATACCACGTCCTCTGTACTAAAGAGGAGAGGAACCTCCCAGTCTGTTATCAACACAGCCTGCCTCCCTGATGGTATGGGGGTGCATTAGTGCCTCTGGCACAGGCAGCTTACACATCTGGAAAGGCAGAAACGTATACACAAGTTTTAAAACATCTGCTCCCATCCAGCAAAATGTCCATCAAATAAGACCCAGAGCTGTTGAACTTCTAGAATCCAGACAAGAATGAGACATTTATCTCTAAAACCTCCAACAAATGGCCTCCTCAGGTCCTAGATGTTTACAAGCAGTTGTTCAAAGAAGAGGGGAAGCTTCACACATGGACCTGGAACAACTCGGTGTGTTGCTGCCATAAAATAAAAAATAAATTTACTTCCCCCCAAAAGACGACACAATTAGTGAAAGCATTTGATTTGTTTATGCTGTTGTCGTGTGAATAAATGTTTATGACATTTGTAAATTGTTCATTCTCAAGCTCTTTGTGTCACAGATGAAGGCATGGACAAGCTCCGCCCCTTCAGGGTCCTGTCTCTGTACGGTGGGGGAACCTTTGACAAAAACTACAACAAGAGGTACTCTCCGCTGAAATTTCCCGTCCCGTCATCGGCCAAGAAGGTACCGGACGCTCCGACGATCAGCGAAATGTCCCGCCCCGTCCTGCCGCCTGAACGCCTGTCTGTTTTCAGGTAGAGCTGTACGCCGTCATCACCGGACACGGCAGCGATGAGAACGAATGCGCAGAGTTCTGCGTCACCTCCCACCACTTCCTGATCAACGGCGTTTATAACAACTCTCAGACGTTCGACTCTGCAGGTGAGGACACTGAGACGCTTAAACAAACTCATTTTTCTGCATTTTTTACTCAAATGTCCGATTGTTTAAAGTTCTTCCTCAACAAGGTCTAGTTTTCCTTAAACTGCTGGTAACTGAGTTCTGGGAACTTTAAGATCCTTTTGTTGTTCTATGTGTACTAGTAAACATGCTCTATGCTCTATAAAAGCTCCATTAAAGCTAATAAACTTTAAGATGAGGTTGTTTCTTAGCTTCTCATATTTTAACTTCCTGTGGAAAAATTCAGGAGACATTTAAACAGAGACTTTCTCATAATTATCAAAAAATGAAGTTATTCAGTATCAGAATCAGCTTTGTCATTGCACCGAAGCACAACAAAATTAAACTTCAGTACAGCTCGTCCGAGTGAAACATTAACAAACAGGCATGGGGGGGACGGGGGTGTCTGAGGCCGCGGCCTCGTGGGAGGCACTGCCTTTTTCATTAGAAAGGGAAAGAGAAACTCGGGGGCAGGGAGGTATAAAATAAATCATCTCACTCTGTCCTAGACGGGACACAGTGTGAAAGATGAAAAAACAAACCTCAGCACAGAAACAGCAACATACTGATGACATCATGATACATATATACACGAGGAGGCTGACAAAGAGTGAGTTGTCTGTGGACACTCTCACATAGTTCCATAGTCCTGATAAGAGATGGTGCAATATCTATCAGCCAGCTCAGCTCTGATACAGGTCCACAGTTGTCCCCGGGAAGGGAGCGGGTAGGGGAGGGGGGGGGGGGGCAGAGCTTCTTGTTCACATAACATCCAGGAGAGTTTGAGACACTTGGCCAATTCAAGGCTCACACAGCGGAGCCACATTCAGATGTTGTACTGGTACGTTTCCATGGCGACTTCAAACAGCCAAATTTTGTGGTCAGCACCGCCGGGTCGAGCTTGTAACTTCTCCAAGGTTGATTCCTTCTCGCCAGCGAATTTCAGGAGCCGCAAGTGGCCTGCGATTCTCAGAAATTGCATCCAGTTTACGGCTCAGCTCACACAGCATCTGAATCTGAGTGGTCAGTGCACGGCACATTCATCACACATTCATCACACATTCATCACACATTCATCACAGCTGTGCAGCTTCACAATGGCTAGAACAGATGCCGACGTTTTTCGCATTTGTCGATATGCCAGGTAACCGCCATCTCCAAAAAGCAGAAATCCTTTTATCATAAATCCAATTATGTACACATCTTCTACATCCTCAACAGACAAAACTGACAGACACACGATCTTCCACTGCCTCGAGGAATCCATCGTGTATCCAGCTGCAAGTGTCCTGTCAGGACAGGAGGGCTCTCCTTCGCTCTGTCTTCTTGTCGAGAACATTTTATCGATTGTGTTGAAAGACCAGCTGACCAGATCCATAATTTACGATTGGGAAGATGTGTAAAGGCTTCGATAGGGTTCACAGGACAAAGAGCACGAGTTATTGACTAATAAATTAAGTTAGCTAACAGATGTTATCAGTCATTTTGATTTTATTCTTTTTTTTTAATAACGTTGACTTTATGCCCATCAAGTTCATCAAGAAACTCTTTGATCATTATTGTCTGAATATAAAAACAATGTTTGTCACTCACATGCTTTAAGGAGCCCAAGTGGAACAAAGTTTAGGTTTTATTAAAACAATTAAAAATCTAATTATTTGATGGAAATACTCCCTAAAAGCAGCAACCCATAATATTAATCTAATGAATTCATTAAATGGTTAAATTTGTGTCTTTCTTTTGCCTTAAAACACAAACAGATGGTTAAACAACAGTTTCCTGCTCTGTTTGTCCAGTTTTAATGTTTTTTTTTTAATGTCACATTGGACCTGATAGGATCAGCTCTGGGCTGCACGACGCTGGTCAGAGACGGAGCGGTACCAAACGAACACGGCACCTGGCTGTACGGGCGAGGAGGCTGGTGTGACGGACTGCAGGTCAACCCCTGGAGGGTCGACATCACCGAACAGGTTCGCCCACAAAACTCCGCTTCAGTCTTAAAACGTGGTCGTGCGGTCCGCAGAGTCTTCGAACACACAGTCCGGAGATTTAAACAGAAACAATGTAAGATAACCACAAAGTCACGCCAACTTCATAACAGGTGAACGCACGGTCCCACAGGTTTTGGTCTGATGGAGGACATGCAGAGTGCATTCTGGGAAACTGTTATAGATGTAAAAACTATTTTTGGACACACCTGAGGCGTGAGAGAGGTTTCTTGTTTGGCAGCAACAGAGCTGAACGTTTTCATTGTCAGGGAAGCTGCTGGCCTGGGGCTCAGTCGCCATGGTAACAGATTGATTGACTGCCTGGGACATCGTTAAGAACAGAACAGGTCCTGTTCTTAACGATGTCCCAGGTGGATGGAAACATCCGACAGGGATATCGTATCACTGGGACATTTAAATAAACGTCGAGTCGCAGGAAGCTGGTGTCCGTCTCCAGCAGACACCATGTGAGAGGCGGGGACACCTGGACAGGTCTCCAGTCCATAACAGGGACACCTGGACAGGTCTCTAGTCCATCACAGGGACACCTGGACAGGTCTCCAGTCCATAACAGGGACACCTGGACAGGTCGCTAGTCCATCACAGGGACACCTGGACACGTCTCCAGTTCATCACAGGGACACCTGGACAGGTCTCCAGTCCATCACAGGGACACCTGGACAGGTATCCAGTCCATCACAGAGACACCTGGACAGGTCTCCAGTCCAT
>JARVGV010001153.1:2097093-2107292 GCA_031762435.1 Hypsolebias longignatus | reverse complement strand
CTTTTGATCTGTGATTTGTTCTATTCTGAATAAAATATTAGATGTTGGCACCTCCACATCATTGCATTCACTTTTTAATCACAATTTGTTTAGTGTCCCAACTTTTTTGGAATCAGGTTTGCAGTAAAATGCTTGAAGTTAAAGTGTTGTGTCGTCATCAATGTGGTATCTAGATAAGAAACAGAAGAGTTTTCAGGAGAGGCACTAACAGAATTAAATAAAACACCAGGAACACGGTAAGGAAATCCACTTTGCTGCAGGTCCAGCAACTTCAATTTGTGGACGTCCCCCCAGTGGATGTCGATGGTAGAAAACTCAGCCCTCCGTGGAGCTCTGCAGCTCAGAACGACCACAGCAGAAACATTATTCAAAGTTCAAACAGAAAATCAAACTTTACACGACTGAACTGACATTTTTGAGTCTTTTACAGTTTTTAAGTTGTTTTTTTTTTTTACACAGAATATTGTCTTGAGTTCACTGCTTCTTGTTCTTCATGTTCTTCTTCTTTCAGATTTTCCCTCTGCAGTGGTCTCCACATCAAGTCATTCTCCTCAATCTCTGTCCTCTGTGTACTCTGTCCTCACTCCAGCAACCTTCATGTCCTCTCTTAACTGCATCCATGGATCTTCTCTTTCTCTTTTTCCTGCAGCTGCATTTCTAACATCCTTCTACCAATATACCCACTGTCCCTCCTCTGGACATGTCCAAACATCTGTCCCTCCTCTGGACATGTCCAAACATCTGTCCCTCCTCTGGACATGTCCAAACGTCTGTCCCTCCTCTGGACATGTCCAAACGTCTGTCCCTCCTCTGGACATGTCCAAACCTTCTCAGTCTGGCATCTGTTTGATAATTTTAAACCTCTTACGGTACTTTATTTTTGCTACACATACAATCTGCACATCAAAGTGCAGGGATGGTTGTCTTCTGCTCTTGGATTTACAGTTTTCTCAGATTCCCACAGAATGGAGAGCTTTCACAGATTCAGCTAAATTTTAGCTCAAAATTGTAATTAGTTTTTCAAAATTGGAAATGAAGAGTCTTTAATTCTTTATATCTTCTACCTAAAACACTGGAAGGACATTGGCGTAAAAACAATCACCAAGTCTTCGTGCATGTTAGTTCGCTGTGGCGACCCCTGAAGAAGGAGCAGCTGAAGGGAAAAACATTTTAGCTTTCACACGGTAACGTTTTCAGTCTGTGTTTTTCTCCGTCTCTCGTTAACTCTGCAGTCAGGGAACGAGAGACGCCGTCGTGTGGTTACCATGGTGATCCTAATGAGCCACTGGCAGCAGGTTTGAAACGTCTTCGTACATTAACACGCTGGTGGTTCAGCTGCGTTGGCACCTTTCTGAATTTCTTCAGAAATGTTCTAGTTTTGTACTTATCGTCCTAATTATTGCACTTCATAAAGTTTGGTTGATTAACACAGCCTGCATGCTGTATGTGTGTGCGTGTGTTGCAGAGACCACACGGAGTGCCCGGTGTCGGCCTGTACGTGTAAATGTATGCAGCTGGACACCACGGGGAACCTGGTGCCTGCAGACAGCAGCTAAACGGGAGGCGCGTGCTGCGAACCGAAGCCAAACACGACCCAGAAGCCAGCGAGAGCGGGCCGACTGCTGCGTCGCTGCGCTGACTGATGGGCACGGGACAGAGGAGCGCCAGCACTGTCCCACTCTGACGTGGCTGCTCGAAAAGAAACATACTGTTAAGTGATAGTCTAGTGAATGTCGTGTTCTAACAGAGCCCTAAACAAAGAAGGGAAGCAGAGCGAGCTACTAATGTCAAATCAGAAAGGGAGCAAATGCTAATTTACTGCTCAGTTAATAAAAATCACTCAGGAGAATTTACTAGAGGCTCTGCTGCGATCAGCCTCTTCCAGTCTAACTTGAATAGGGATTCTGCTTTTATATAGTAAAAATAATCATCTTTGTGAATCAACGTGTGATCACATGTGCCAATGTGTCGGAAGTGAGTTTCCTATTTAATGTCTTTGATGCAAAACTCTTCACATACCTCATAAAAGTTCAGTTTGGAGTGAGGGACAGACCCGGGGTGACAAACCCTCCTTATGTTACCACCCTCATCTGGCATTGTGTGGGAGGGGTGGCTTTGGGGGAAAGGATGAGGAATTAGAGAAGCTAGAGGAGGAGGAGGAGTGAAGAAGGGAGGGTGTGCCTGTATTCACCAGCCCACTCCAGGCCTGTGGTCTATGAAAGAAGCTCCCCAGAAAACGGCAGCTGCTCGGCTCTCTGACAAGACCCTCCAGATTGTTCTGCTCATAAAGAACCTCAGCTGCCGGAACACTATTGATTCAAAGAGAGGACGAGAAAACAGACAGCCTGAGCCCCGCACACCTCCTCCTCCTCCTCCTCCTCCCTTGTGCGACCTCCAGATATAAAAACTGTCCCCCTCTTTATTTCTACCCCCCGCCGGTGTCTTAAAAACCCCAAAATCTATGCATACCACACATCAGTTGAAGGATGGGCGCCATCTGTGGGCTAACCGTCCGCTGTAAACCACATTGTAAATGTTGTTTGTCTCTTCACTGCCACCTTCCCTGCTCAGCCTCCAACCCACGGACACATTGTAAATGAGAGGCGGCCCGCACCAGAGCTGGCTAAATCACTTAGTCATGGAGTGGGTGGGGGGGCGGGGGTGCACGGGAGCCGCTGTATGCTGCAGGATTTCTTCCCGGTGTGGGAGGTTTTATAGGCCCGCGTGCCCTTTTGTGAACCGTTTAGGGCTGGAGCTGACAAATTGTTGAGCTGTGTAGCGTCTCGAAAAACAGAGCGGCTGGAAATTCCTTCTTTCAGTTTCTTGTGTCTGCCTTTGAAATAAACTGACAAATGGGGAGTGCTGCTGAATGGCGTGCTTACATGGTTCATTTTTGTTTGTTTGTATTTGATGGTCTCTAGTTTTTGTTTTCTGTCACTGCACAAACGTCCATGAAAACCTCCTCAGACTTGCAGACCAGTAACCGGAGAACATTATTGATTCTGGACATCTGAACCACACCAGCAATTAAACTCTTCTTAGCTCATCTTTGGCTTTGTGCCACAAGCTCTCAGCTAAAGTATACAGTATGGTGATTTTTTCTGAAGTAAATGTACTTTGGCCAGTTGTCATGAACTGATCATCCCTGTTGGCTCAGTTGAGGTTAAGATTTTCTCTTGCCTTTGGAAAACAGCCGTTGACCCACTGTCTCACCACATTCATTGGTTAAACGTGTTAAGGCATAAAAGGAATTTGACTCGAGTTTCTAGAAGCCCTCGAAGCATTCCTGCAGCGAACCAAGGACATAAAAATACTGTATACTCACTCAGACATGGGGGAAAGCTTAACAGAAAGGAGCTAAATGCACCAACAGAGAGCTTCAAACTAAGCTGTTATGTCTGATCAAAAGAGGCGAGTCTTGAAATAATCACACAACACAGTAATAATATAAAACAAATTAGTTTATTTAATTTGATGCCGGTTTCTTTTTTCTGACAGAAAATTAGTAAAATTTATAGCTTTTATGTCAGATTGTTGGATAAATATAAATGGATTAATAAAGTAACATTTAAAACATGAATTCATGTATTTTACTTATTTTTATTTCTTTAAATGGGTGAACTCTTTTCGACAAAGAAACTAGTTTTATAAACGTTGTGACTGTGGGAGGGGCTTATGTTTGTAAACTATAAACACTAAAACACATACAAATATTTGAACAAGCAAGTTTAAATAGAAAATTTGAAAAAAAAAAAAAATTTTCTGAGTGCTGGAATTTGCTTAAGAAGCTGTAACTGAGTTAAAGCCAGAATAAATAGAAACATTAGCTAAAATAAGCAAAATATTAGATTAGTATTGAATGAAGCAAATACTGTAACTAGTTGAAAGCTAAAAGTAGCAAAAAGCTGGCTAAAACTAGCTGGAAGCCAAAGTAGCATATTCATATCTAAAACTAGTAAAAAATAATGCAAACAACAAAAGGCTAAATAAAATCTAAATACAGTACAGTACCCCAAATGCTGGGTAATTGTAGCAATTAAAGCTAAAGAATAAAAGGTTTGCTTAGAGTGGCTAGAGGCTTGCTGTAAGCTAACAGTGGCCAAATGTTGGCTAAAAGGTAAATTGTGTACAAATTTAGCTAGAACCAATCAAAGGTTATGTAAATGTAAATAAAGACAAGCTAAAAGTAACAAAAGGTTTGCTATAAGTAGAAACGGTTGGCCAAAATAGTAGCTAGAAACTAAAGGTAGCAAAATGGTAGCTGAAACCAGCAAAAGGGAATGTAGTAAAAGTTGAGCAGACATAAAATGCTAAAATGGCTAATCATAACAAATGTAAAAGTAGCAAAAGTTTAGGTAAAAGCTATGAAAAGTTAGCTAAAAGTGACAAAAGAAAGTTACAAAGAACGTGTCATTGAAAGAGCAGAAGCAGTTACTTTGAAGTTAAATGTACAGATGAAACTGTCCATTTTTCTTTAAAAACCTTTGGAACAATGGAACGTACTGCAAATGTGATTGGCTGAAAGTGCCGCCCGTATGCCAACCAGAACCAATCAGCGACCACAGTCTGCTCGTTAAATGGCCAATCAGAAGCCGAAGCACGAGGGCCTTAAAACCCCGCCCACAGCCGCCAGAGCCACTAGACTGGCTGATAATCTGTCAAGTGAGCGAACAGGATGGGGAAGACAGAAGAGCTGCGAAACACGAATTAATTTGTTAAAAGAAGTAGGAAAACCAACTTTAAAGTTACCCATGTCATGTTTGGAGTTTACGACGGCATGTGTTAGTGTCTCACAGGTAAGTTTGTTTCAAAGTAAACCCTGTTTTGAGGCCTTTTCCCCTTCAAACGCACGAGTTGAGTTTTTGTTGAAGGAAGCTAACGTTTCTCGCTAACGGGCTGATGTTTATCTTCACCCCCTCCTGCAACCACCTCCTCCGAGCAGCAGCGAGCAGACTGGGCGGCCGAACGTGTTTTTCACCGAGATAAGACTTTGAGCAGCCAGTTTGGGAGGATGTCAACCCCGAGTAGTAACTCCCTCCAGCAGCCGAGAGTGAGGCGCAGCAACGCGGGTTCTCCCGGGTCGTTCAACAACGGCAGCTGCCGCTTGCACCCCATCCGAGCCACCGTACCCTACCAGCTCCTGCGTGGGGGTCCGGGCAGCCCGACCCGGGCTCCAGCCCTGCACGCCGGAGCCAGCCGGGTCTCCAGCCCCCCCTCCAGCCCGCCGCTCGGCCCAGGAAGTGCAAACGTGAAGCAAAGACTGTCCCCAGAAAACAAGGAGTCGTCCTGCCCGCCAGGCTCTCCGGTTCCCAGAGGTAAAAACACTTCATCACCACGTGCGTGTCTCATGGTGGCTTTAATGCGTTTGCATGTAAAACGTTAAACTAGAAGCTAAGCCTGTTCAAACGTGGCTTTGCTGCCTCTGATGAGTCTCACCCGCACTCAGACTTTCATAAAGAGAATGGCTTTGGCTCACGTGCACTCATGAAAAGGACAGGATTAAAGACCTGGCAGAAAGACATGTTGCCACTTGTCATCTGGCCTCTCAGTAGAAACTCCACTGAGCCAAAGTTCAGACCCAACTCCTTACATTCAGCATGAAAGACTGGACACCAATCAAGTGATTTCAATTAAAAGAGCTTTCAGTTATACTAAGAACATGCATCTGGGTTAAAATAAATCAAAACTTTAGGATCATTTGTCTTAAATTACCACTGAACAATGTGAAAAGTTGTCATGTCACTAAAATGTCACAATTTCTACATATTTTTCGAGACTGTCGTTAAGGTTCAAGGTTCTTGTCATTCGCAGCACATGTGGTACATGAGGTGGAAATAAATTGTGTATCCAAGGTCCCAGTTACACCCAAAAATAGCAACACCCATAGAAATAGTACAAAAAGAAACGGTGTTAAACTTTCAGGAAAAGTTCTGATTGAAATGGTCAGAAGCTTTTTAACCAGTTAGAACAATATCAATCGGTTCATATTTAATTTAACTAAAGTATTTGTTCACCTCAAATGTTGAATTTATTACCACCTACCTACTTACTAGTGGGGGAATAAAAATGCTGACAAATCAAACTAGTTCATGTTTGGCATGTAAGGTCTTATAAATGTGATCCAACAGTCTGGTAGATTGTAGGGAAAAGTAGTTTTGCACTTTCATGAACATAAACACATTTGGTTCGTGCAAACATTCAGAATTATGCTCAGTTTGGCTCAAGTAGTTCGTAAACATCTCCTGTAGATGAACTGAATTAAAGGTAAGTTTCCTATTTATGAAAAAATGCAGATTCATATTATTCCAACCCACTGACCAAGAATTTTGTTTAGGGGATAAACAGGTAGGAAAATCAGAAATTAAGTGGTAGCAGACCTGCACCATACGATATCCCTCACTATTATGATGCCACGCTTACGGAGAGCAGCTTTGTGTTATTTTGTGCTCAGCCCATTCTTAGAAGTGTTATGGATTTACAGTGAAGGAGGTTGTGAGAGTCCAGGCAGCTTTAAATCACCATTTCTCCACTGCTCCACTGAATCTTGTTTATGCAGCCTCTTCTCTCGGTTAATATTGACACTGTGGCCTGTCACTTGTTTGCAGCGTCTTTCCACAATCCAGAACTGCACAACTTTTTGTTTTGTGTTGCAGGACAGACAGTTTTCTCTACAAAACACACACACATGACCGCCGGTTGCCTGGTGATTGTTTAAAACATTGATATGGAGGTGTGTCAATACAGCTTATGCCTGTTCTGTTAACTTCAGCGGTTCTTTCTGCATCATCAGCCAAACCAGACCTTCTTCCATTAGGCACACAGAATAGCTTCTCCTCTTACCTTTAACCAGAATGGCTCTGCTCCTGTCTTTGTGGTCTTTGTGTTGTGTAATTTTGTACTTGTGCAGACTCCACATTCTTCGGTTCTTTTGAACAATATGACCTCCAGCCTTGACCAGCGTACCATGCCGGGCAGGAAGCAAAGTCTCTTCCATACACAACTAAGAAGTCAGATTTACCAGGCCAGATTAATTTTGTCCCAGTCTGGCCAGGTATTGGTGTTGATTTCCTACACCAGCAGCATGCCACACATACCTCAGTCCTCTGAGACAACCTCTAACCCAGACCAGTGTCCCATGTCAGTGGAGGCTGGACCTTCCTTCATGGCTCTGGCCTCAAAAATCCAAATACTGATAAGAAGCCTCAGATGATGACTTACAGTATCAGTAAGGATCTCAGTGGTTAAAATGAAACATGGCAAAAACCATACAAATCTAACAATAAGAGGATTACAGGTGGTCCTCGACTTACGGCGTTTCGGACTTACGGCGCCACTCCCAGTGACGTCATCACACCTTATGTTGTCTTTTTTTATGCAGCATTTTACTTTTTTTTTTTCGTTTTTTTTTATTTTATTTATTTATTTTTTTTTTTGGGTATTTTGTTAGCTAAGTGCTTGGAAATACATTAAAACACATTAAAACGGCGTTCTAAGTGCGCAGTTGTTGTTTTACATTGAAAAAACGTGTTTAAAAAGACGTTACGGCCGCCAAGTGGTTTCAGTTTAGTTTCATTTTCGATTTACGGCCGAAAATGCGGACTTGTGGCGTCATGTGCGTTCGGTTCCGACCTACGGCAGAATCGAGCTACGAACTGTCCTTAGGTCCGGAACCCGTTCGTAACTCGGTGACTGTATTTGTTGGCTCGGTGGGGGTGGATGTAAAAACAGACGGGAGATGGGGGTGTTTTCTCCATGAAACTGCCAGTCTTCACAGCTGCCTCCAGGCTTTACAGTAGAAATGTGGTGGTCTCTCATGATTGGGTTCCTGGTGTGACGTCAAGCTGCGACTGAAACAGCTTGAAATCGTCCCCAAAACTACATTTTAAAAAACAGTTTTTGTTACTCTTCAACATTTGCCAAAGAACAAAGGTTTTTATTTATGTCTATCATACTTTGCTGGAAATGTAATATGAAAAACTGTTGGGTGTTAGACTTTAGCTATGCTGGTTTTCAGGAAAATAAAGTGCAAGTTTTTATCTACAGTGCTGACATAACTCTCATCTGCTCCATCAAACCTCCTAATCAGGGCAGCTGTTAAATTTGCAACACTTAATTAACTTGTTGATTTTCTTTGGCTGTCATTTGAATGCTTGACAGCCAAAATGTGCTACTGTCATTATAATCACGGTCTTGCTAAATTTAGGACATATTAGCTTAGGACGAGCATCAGGCCATGTGATGGTGGTGGGGGACTTTGTTGTTGCACTCACCTGCAGGTAAGGCCGGATGGCTTTCAGGCTTGACTCTGGGATGTTTTCTTTATTGAAGTTCACCAGAGAGTCCAGGAACGTGTCCACTTTGGCCATCATCACCTTTGCTGCTTTCCAGCTACGATCCTTTGGTACTTTGCCCCCGGGCGCTGTCAGGACCATGACGGCTGCTGTGACGTTGGTCACCGCTGCCACAGGGGAGCCGAACGACTTCAGCTCTGTCAGGTTGTACTGAAGAAGCGGCGTAAGAGGAAATCAAAATAAAGAATAAAATCATGAAGCCAGTGATTTGATTGAGTTTGAACAACTGCACATCACTGAGGTCTCCTGAGGGGTGGAGGGAAAGTGTAAAAAAGGGAAGGGATTAGAATAAAGCAAGAAGAACCTGTGCTGACTTTGAGACTATGACAAAGAATACTAATTAAGGCATCTTGAGAGACTTCTAAGCAGTGATTGAACTGTCTGTTCTGCTTGTTTGAACAGAGAGCACCTTTTAAACACAGAGGGTGTTTCTGAAAATCCCTAGAAACTGCCTGTTAAACCCAAACGGGATGCAGAACATTAAGACAACATTATTCCACAAAGATCTTGTTCATCCCTTTGATTTTTTAAATATAATTTTACTGCCTTTACCCACTTCATCAAATGTGTTTTATAAAATCAAAAAAGCCTTTAAAAAAGAACAGAAAGATAAAACATGATAGAGCAGATCAATAAGGTGCAGTGAAGAATATTAAAGTAGCTGACTTTATTGAGCGTGTTCAGGGCATCCTGAGCTGCAAGAAGAGCTGGTTCAGCCTTGGCTAGGTCCTCCTCACAATCTCTCTGTTTGGCGCTGACCACTACAGCAATGGCTGCCACCTTCCGCTCTTCCTCATCAGCCACAGTTTTCTCCTTTGACACCTTCTCGGTTTCAATCCCAACCTCCTGCAGATGACACAAGAGTTTATAGTAGGGTTAACAGGGCAGGTTCGGTCAGTGTTTGTGAAAAAACACCGCTTCAGATGTTATCATCCATTAAATGGCCATTATTAGTCATTATCCCCATATGTAGTGTTAAGACTGCCCCTCATCTACCTCCTAGTAGGTTTTAAAGGTACGTTATTATCGATGATAATACAGGCACGGGATTAGGTTAAGAGTCAAAGGTAAGGGGATTAAGTTTAGGGTCAGTGGTCTGGGTCAGGTGTAAGGTTAGGTTTAGGAAAATGGTTATATAAATCTAACTAAAATACAATTCTGATTTTACATTCGAGCCACAATGCATATTATTATGCATAAAAACGTAACTTTACACTTACTAGGAGGTAGGAGGGAACAGTGTAAACGCTACCTATGGGGATGATAACAACTAATAAAATACATTTAATGGACTGATAACATCCAAAGGCAGTTTTTTAAATTTAATTAAAAACTTTGAGCTTAAAAAAATTGCAAGAGGAACTAAACTTTAGACATTGCTGGGCAGTGTGAAGAGTTAATCCACTCCTTGGTCAGCCAGTACATGACCCGGTCAGAAGTGATGAGGAGCAGAGAGAGAGGAGTTTTCACCTCTTTTATGGAGGAAAATTTGCCGTTTGGAAGAGGCATCACTTTAAATCAGGGCCAAACTGTCAGAGTGGGAACAGACAAGGTTGGAAGACAATGTTTACACTGCTGGAACTGGGCGGGACATCCAACATATGGACTGGCTGATATTTGGGTTGTTCCAAGTCTGTTTGTGTCTCAGCATGTAAATGTGAGCAAATAGTTGAAAAAAGCAGCTTCAAATCAAAGAGATTTGTTGTTATATTGTTGTTGCAACTACAGTGAATGAAAGCCCCCAGTATAGCTCTGCGTATGGCTGTACGCTGTACATACGCCGCGTATGTACGGCGTAGTACGGCGTAGCCTGTACGCGCAAAGCTCAAATTTTACGAGCGCGTACGC
>JARVGV010001153.1:1935767-1949302 GCA_031762435.1 Hypsolebias longignatus | reverse complement strand
CGCCGGTTCAAGCCCCGGTACTGACAACATCATAAAATGTGGGTGGAAAAAGGTGAAGTACCCACACCTGACTCCACCCTCATTCACCCACTCTGGCCCTTGAGCAAGGCTCTCAATCGCCACCATCTGCTCCCCCAGGTGCCCTAGACAGCAGCTCTCTGCTCCACACAGAGGGCTGTGGTAGCTCAAGGGTCTGTGGTTGCATCAGGAAGAACATCCGGTGTAAAAACATTTGTCAAGTCTTCATGCGAGTTAGTTCACTGTGGCAAACCCTGAAGAAGGGAGCAGGTGAAAGAAAAAAGAAAAGATATTGTCTGCAAATAGTTAATGAAAGAAAAAACAATAATTCATTAACAAATAGTTAATGAATTATTGTTTTTTCTTTCATTAACAAATAGTTAATGAATTATTGTTTTTTCTTTCATTAACAAATAGTTAATGAATCAGTTGTAAATCAATATATGGGTTGGTGGGGTTAGTCTCAGCTGCAGCTACACCTGGTTTTAAGTTAATGTCTATAAAATGCACTGATTTACAGCTGATTCTGTGTTGACTGCATCCATCCACCATCCATCCATCCATCATCTTTTTAATATATATATTTATAAGTTTATTCATTTTTCTAAAACAAAACAAAACAATTCAATATACAATAAGAAATACAATCACTAATAAAATGAAAGGCAGCAGAAAAAAGAAAAAAAAATCATAATACTGTATCTGCCACTTTATATAAAATTAATTCAAACAATAATCTTCAAATAACAAAAACAAAATAAACGACTCCTTCTCGAGCAACAATTCATACCAGTACACATTAAGCTATTTCATATTTTTTAACAAATCAACTTTGACCATTCTCTTAAACATAGACATTGATCAGGCATTTTTAACATTATTCTCCAGATTATTCCCTAAAATAATTCCTTGGATTGAAGTAGACTGTTCCTTCAGGCTAGTTTGAAATAGGTTTCATAAAGATTTCCATCCCCTTAAGATTATAACAACTCTCTCTTTTGACTAAATTTAATTGGATATTTAAAGGTAATGTGTTATTATGAGCCCTATACATTGATAAATTATTATAATATACCAAATCATGGAACTTCAATAACTTCAGTTGATAAAATAATGTTCTTGATGGGTGACAGTAATGTTTTCTAGTAATAATTCTTACAGCTTTTCTGTAAAACAAAAATAGGATTTGTAATTGTTTATCCACTTCTTCCTTTTCAGGTTGTGGGGGTCACTGGTGTCCATATCCAGCAGTCACTTTGTGAGAGTCTGTGGACACCTGGGACACGTGGACAGGTCTCCAGTCCATCACAGGGTGCAGCTGTGGCCGCGGCAGACATTTTGAATTGGCCAGAAACTTTGTTACCTGCCTTCGCCTCCCAGTGGTGCGTGATAAAACGACTTAACTTGTTTTATTTGGGAGCATAAACCTGAGAGAAAATGTTTTCAGGTTTGTATCTGTGCATCGAACCAGGGTCTGGAGTTCACAACAACAACACGTCTGTTGTTTTTGTTCACCTCCCCCTCAGCGTGGCCGTCACAACAGACCTAATAAATCTGTTTCCCACCTGTTCTGAATATGAGGTCAGCAGGTCTGCCGGCACAAACAGGGTCCAGTAATGATGAAGCAAACAGCTTTAAAAAGAGGACATGCAGCCTCCATCAGCCCCAGGGGTTGCCACAGCAACGGAGGATCCTGCATCCTCTTTTAAAAGTGCAAAAATAATAATAACCTGGGGAAAAAAAAGGGAGTTCTTGTTTAAAACACAGACTGAACACGTAAAAATCTTCCTTCTGGATCAAAGATTGTCTCTTAACGTTGGACTTTTTTTGTTTGTTTGACGTAGACGATCTAGACCCATCACCAACAGCACAGGATCCATTTTTAATCGTGACGTTCATTGTTTTATTTATCTCTCTGCTCATTTCTTCCAAACTAATCCCCCCGGAGACCGTTTACAGGCTCCTAACTGGATTACTGCAACAATAATAAATCTTAAAGTGCGTTCAGACGGGAGCTTTTTACAAGCCATTAGGCTGCGTTTGATCTGGACGAGTTCTGTAACCAGATATTACAGACAGAGGATCAGCTGCTGGACTTCTTCCTGTTCATCAAGCCGTTCTGAAAGCTTTTATTGTGCACTTCAGCATGAAGACTAAAAGAACAATCAGTTCAGAGCTGGAGCTGATGACGCCGAGGTCAGACAGGCAACCTTAATTTGTTTATTTAAAATTTAAAAGACTAAATCGGACCGGTTCTGTTTTTTTTTTTGTTGTCTCTGATTCTTGTGGTGATTTCAATGGTTTTACTGGTTCTTTTATTTTAACTGTGTTTGTGGAAATAAATGACTTGGATGAAGAGAGGATCAAGTCCAATCCACGTCGCAGATTGGTTTTATAAATAAATACTGAGACGTTTTTGGCTTCGGTCGAACTTGAGATCTTTGAGGTTTTGATTGTTCTCCTGAGTGATAAATAAACTTCAAGGCTTGTGGAGCCACTTTTCAAAATGAAACAATCTAAAATATTTAAAAGGTGCATTGCTTTATTGTTGGCGTTTCAGCCTTTTTGTAAATCTGTGACTTCACTTTTTATATTATTTATTTACATTTTTATATGGATTTACTTGTGTCTAAAGGTGATGATGACGATGCAAACGAAGCAATGTGCATTTAATGTGAAACTGATCATTTTGTGTAGATTCAGAGAGAAAAGAGCTGAAATTATACTAAAACCTTTAAGATTACAATGTGCTGAAAAGAGGCAATTTTGTATCAGTGAGATAAATATATTAAAAAAAAGTATTTAAATAAAATCTCAACCAGCATGTTCCCTGAACATACAGGTTGAATGCAGAGTTTAAAGATTTGCTGAAAAACTAAAAAACTACAAATTAAAGCTAAAAAATGAGAACATTAGCTAAAATGAGCTAAATGCTACTGTAGCGTCCACTAGCTAAAAGCTAATATTCATTTAACCTTTATTAATGCAGACTAGCCTCATTGAGCCACGAGGACTCATTTACAAGAGGGACCTGTTCCAGACAGAACATAAAGTACAGACAACAATGACGGTAAACAATCACAGTACTTGTACTTATGTGCTTATATAACTTGTATTTGTACTTATATATGTAAATAAATGTTTAAAAAACAAACTTTAATACATGTCAATAGTTTATTTTTTAGACATTTATTTTGTCCAGTTACAGCTGTTAATAAAAGTGCCTGTGCGACAACTGGGACAAAGCTTTGACTCAGAAATATAATTTCATTATTTTATGGAAAGAAAAAAATATTGAGATATACTGTATATCGAATATCATGTTTTATCTAAAAATATTGAGATATTAATTTTGATTCATATAATACAATAGAACCAAAATACTAGTTAAAAACTAAATCCAGCAAAACACTAGATTAGCTAAAGCCAAAATTGGTAGCAAAGGGCTAACTAAAAGTAGCAAAAGGCTAGGTAAAGTCAAAAGTAGTGGAATTGTGTATTAAAAAAAGAAAACAATAATTAATTTTATTAACCTTTATTTAACCAGGCAAATCCCACTGAGATCACATCTCTTCTGCAACGGAGGCCTGAAGGCCTAACATGCATGTTTTTAGTTTGTGGGAGGAAACCCAGAGAAAACTCATGCAAGCACGAGAAGAACATGCAAACTCCACACTGAAAGACCCCAGGTCCAACCAGGGATTGAACCCAGGATCTTCTTGCTGTGAGGCAACAGTGCAAACCACTGAGCCATTGGTTATTGTTGCACCAGGGGTCTGAGAGTAATCAAATTTCAATCCTGTGTATGTCCTGTACATTTTGGACAATAAAGTTGACTTTGACGTTTGACTTTGACTAAATATAAAAACTAAAAGTCAGGGCTTCCTTCTCTTGGATGATATGAACGGCCAAAACAGCACAAAGTGTGTAAAAGTAGTGAGACTGAAAAATGTGTTGGGCAAAATATAAAAAAGCAAAACAACAGTGTGAATAATAAAAATAAAATAAAAAATCACTGTGATGCCACTTTGTTGACATGTGCTGCTGATCTCATGCTGCTGATTATTTCATGCTGCTGTGTTCATTCGTACTCATTTGCTCACACAGACTCATGTTCGTGCTGCTGTTGTTTGGCGTATTGTTTTGCACTTAGTGTTTAGCGTATTTCTTAGTTTATATCTTAGATCCTCATTTACTGTTTCTTTATATTTTTGCAATTGTTGGATGTAACTGGGACCCTGTGCACACAATTTCATTCCACCTCATGCACCACATGTGATGTGAATAATAATAAAACCTACTTGAACTGAGACGCTGAGTCAGCATTCCAAGTATTAAACACTGAAGTTCAAACAGCAGAGAACAACTCATAAAGTTTGTTGTTTTGTGACGTAGATCTGAGCGTCGTTTTCTTTATGTTAGAAAACCTCAAAGATCCTGGAGCCTTCAGGTCGTCCTCCGTGTGCAGAGCAGCTCCTGCATCATCTGACAAAGAATCCTCCTCCACGTAGGTCAGCTCTCGTCTCGCCTCGCTCGGAGAGAACAGAGACGATGAGGAGGCGATCGGCTCTCAGCCACAGAGCCAGAACCCAGACCGGGTCGTGCAAACAGGACCGGGGTTTTGAAGTCTGCAGCTAAAGCAAACAGCACGCTGCACTTCCTGCACGGACCAACAGGCGTGCACGAGACTCGGTGGATTCTGTGCGAGTCGTTTGAGTCTGAGACGTCTTCGTCTTGACGGCGTTTCTTCAAAGATTCCTCGCTGCCACACTGGAGCTGTGATGTGGGACCCTGATCCCATTCGCTCTGCAAAGCTGCTCCTGCAACTCCATTCTTGGAATGAGAGACATCAACGCTGCCACTCTTAAACTCCTTTCATATCATTTAACTTTGGGCTGCCGTTCCTGAAAGGCTTTAACTTCATCAACGTGAACTTTTCAGGAGTGTTTCTCTCTTCAACAAGAAAATCAGCAACTATTATAAGCCAAACCTACACAGATGATTGTGTTTAAAGGGATAGTTTGATCATTTCTGAAGTGAAGTTCTGTCAAATAGTTATCCATCGTTTCATCACCAGTCAAACAGAGAGAGAGCTCTCATTGATCAGGACTTCACAGCCAGAACTGAAGGCTGGACTCAGAGACTGTCCAGGATGAGTTGGTTTAATAACCGTCAGTAAAATTAACCGATCAGAATGCTGATATGGAGTGGGTGGGACCAAAACGTGGGACTCTGAGCCTTAGGGAAGGCCTTGCAAAGCTTTCTGTGTTGACCACAAGACGACATATGACGCGTTCAAATACAACCTGTAAATTCAAAAATCCACACAAAAATTGTAGATGTAGTCTAAAAAAAATAAAGGTTAAATATCAAATTGAAATTTACATTAAAAAATGTCAATATTAAAAGTTGTGTTTTGTTCTCACTACATGATGAAATGTACAGAAACAGAGAGTTGTGTGGGTTACTGTTAAAATTTAGCCAGAATTATTGAAATTACATGTTGTACGTAAAGAGACTGGGTGAGCTGCAGGGCATGCTGGGTAATCTTGGACCAGAAATAGGTAGACCATTCCTTAGGTTATATATTTAGATGGGGAGTGAAGGTGCAGAGGTAAGAGAAGGTGGGCCTGTGATCGGAAGGTTGCCGGTTCAACTTCCCCGGCCAACAACATCAAAATGTGGGTGGGAAAGATGAAACACTCCCACCTGCCTCCATCTACAGCTACCCTACTCTGGGCTCTTGAGCAAGGCTCTCAACCCCCACCATCTGCTCCCTAGATGGCAGCTCTCTGCTCCGCACAGAGGGCTGTGGTAGCTCGGTGGTCTGTGGTTGTGTCAGGAAGGACATCCAGCGTAAAAACTTTTGTCAAGTCTTCGTGCGAGACGTTTTGCTGCGACGAACCCTGAAGGAGGAGCAGCCGAAAGAAAAATATAAAGTTTCTGTTGGTTTTCCTGTTTAATGTTGGGTTGGCGTTCATGTTCATGTTACTATGAGTGAATAAAGGAAACGACACCATAAGTCAGACATCAGATAGATAATAGTTGGAGAAGTCCAAACATAAGGTAAAGTGATGTAGTCGCACTTTGACCCTGAGGTCAGCGTTTCACAGGATGATTCTATAATAGATCTAAATGAAAGTCTAGATCTTGTAGTCATGGCTCGCCACCGGCTCTTTGTGATGGTTTGAAACCATCCAGGAATCCAGTATGATGTCACCGTGAGGAATTTAACCACGCTGACCCATCAAGATCAAAAACCAGCTGCTTTCTTAATTTGGGGCGGCTGTGGCTGAGTGGTTAGCGCAGTCGTCCTCCAATGGGAGAGTTGGGGGTTTGATTCCACCAGCAGTATCATGCAGGACACTGAATCCCTCATTACTTCTGATGTGTGTCCCATCAGTGTATGAAGTGATAAAGAACTGATTATCCTTTGTAGAGATCTAGTAGATGCTGTGTGAACGGGTACATGAGGCACAGATTGTTGTAAAGAGCTTTGTCTTGATAAGACAGAACTGAGCTGGATCCATTTACCATTTAATACACAGTCAACGAACTGGGCAAGACGTTTCAGAAACTTCCACATATGTCTGATTTCATCTTATTGAAGCGGGACCTTCATTCACTGTGAAGGAGGCTGAAGATAAAGAAACTTCTAGAAACAGCTATAACTAGTTCACACTATTGATTTCATGGATCTTAAAAAGCTGAAAAATAAAAATTGTATTTAGCAAATTGAAAATCAGTTTAACTCGCCCAGTTCCGCTGAATCTGACTTAACTTATTAACAATAACTAGAATAGGTTTAAAAAAATATAACAATCAAGTCCAGATATAATTGTTTAGTCAGAAAATTATTATAAATTTTCCCTCATGCTTGACATGATGTATTGCTTCTTTATGCCTCTAGAAAAATAATAGTTTTATCAGAACAGCAGTGTTCTGAATAAGAAAACAGTCATTCAGGTGTAGGGAGTCCTGCAGAGCACAGTTAGTTCAACTTTGTCACCGTACAAATGATTTCATCATCATCATCATCATCATCTATATCTGCAAAAGCAAACTGAGTGTCAGGCTGGACATCACCTTGACTTAATGTCACAAAAACAAAATGTCCAGTGAATATTTATAAAAGAAACATGTTCCTTTACAGTGCACACCTTGCAGTGCACAGTGACTAACACAGCAAGGACAACGGCAAAACGTGAAACATTTAAAAGACGCTCAGCTTTGTTCATTCACACAAACCTCAAACAAAAGGACTGGACCGTTGCACCAGACACAGCACGATATTTATGAACGACGTCATGACAGCACGTTGCACAAACAACAATAAATTTGCCCGACACAAACCTCATAAAACAACACCGCATGATTCATCTCCTAAGTTCACGCTCCGAGACAGGAAATCTAATAAACACGTGAAGTTCACCAATTCTCACCCTTACGGTTTAAAATCTTAAACTTTTTCATGAATCCAGAGAGCAGTTTTAGAGGTCTGTAAATAAATATTTGATGTGCGGAGCTGAAAGTTCACATCTGATTCACGCCCCTTCATTACCGTGTGCGCCTCTGTAAAGAGAACTTGAAGCTTACGTTTTGTGAAACGCTCCGACCAGAAGGGGATTTTTTTTTTCTCTTGCAGTTACACACATTTTGGATTAGTTTGCTCCTTTAAAACATTTTATGTGATTATAAAACAGCTTGCTTCACAACATGTGTTTGCCATAATGGACCCGGCTCTGGATCTGACAGAGCTCAAGTGGATAATGGTGTTTTTTTTTTTAAATTACCAAAAAAAAAGGGCATGAAAGAGGATCTCAAACACATCAAACTCTTCATGCTCATCCATGAAGATCAGCTCAGTTTTTAAAGACATGAAACGCACGTGGATGTTTTGTGCCTCTGCTGCTCCTCGGCTGTTTCATCTGGAAACATGAAATATTCCTGCTAATGCACTTCATCCATACGGATAAAAACATTTTCCTGCCGGGGCTGTTGCAAGTGAACACGTTGAGACGAGCGCTGGCTGCGGTCTGAAGGCGACTGCGTTTCGTTTGGTTGTTGCTGCTGTGAACTCTGCAACGAGGAAGAGCACGTTGGTTTGAAGGAAGCTCCTGGTCGCCTCTATTGATTTCCCCACAGGACACGAGAAACGAGAACCTCGTCCTAATCGGAGTTTAGAGCAGACTCTTGATGAGTTGCTCATTTTCTGACACTTCAACATCTGCACGCTGCAATTCCTATTAAAGAAAATCACGTGGAGGCACAGCGAGCGCTTTCTAAAACATCTGCTTCAAATCCATGTTGTTTGCTCCACCAAAAATACCTGAGAGCTCCAGGATCAAGTTTCCTTCATTCACAAAAAATCCAAGAAACATTAAACTCTTGAAGCCATCATTTGGTACATGTGTTGTTCCTTTGTTTTCTCAAAGCTACTGTCATTTATTTGAGTTATTTTTAATAATTTGCAGTCATTTACTCATCTTCATTCATATATCATATATTTTATTTTAATGCTTAATGTTTCATTTCATCATATCTTGCCTCATCATATGCCGTTTCATGAAATCTCATCTCATTTTATCACGTCATAGTATTCTGATGAATCTAATTTCAATATTCCCCATCTAATCTACTATCATCATAATCATCACATATTTTGTCTCAGTATCTCATTCTCATTTCATTTTATTCAGTTGTATACAACTTTATCTACTTTTATAATTTATTGTATCATATCTCATATATCATCTTACTGTTTTTATTTATTGTGTCTCATTTACCTTGGAAAAACAGCATCTGATTGTATATTATATCATCATATGTTATCTTACTGCATCATGTTGTTTCTTGTATCTCAATTCTTCATCATATTTGATCTCATTTCATGTCTAATTTATCTAATCTCATTTTTCTTATCTCATTTATTCTCATCCTGACAAATCTTGTGTTGTTGTGTCTCGTCTCAACATGTTAAATTTAGTGTTTTATCCAATTGGGTTTCATCTTATTTCATATCTTCATATCTCCTACAATTACTTATGATCTCATGTACCCTTTCTCATACCATATTTTCATCCCAGCATATTGTCTCATGTTTTATCATTTCATCACCGTGTATATTTTGTCATTTTATCTCTTCTCATGTCTCACCTCATTGTGTTTGATATTTTTATGTCGTCATAACTCATTCCATTGTATCTAATCTGATCTCATATCGTGCCAAATCAAAACTTTTCTCACCATCCTCTCTCTTCCTTCTAACCTCATCACAACATACTTCCTGCCATTGTATGTAATTTCATATTTCAATATCATATCTCTTTTCATATCTCATCCGATCTGAACTCAACTCACGCCACCGTGTCTAATTTCACGTCATCTCGCCACATCTCATCTTGTTGTACCTCCCTTCACTGTATCTAGTCATGTCTTTCTGCACCTGTTTAGTCAATATTTTTTATAGAAGTGAAGCTTATAGTCGGGTTTAGCCACAACTCAGGAGCTGAAACCTCAACAATGATTTAAAAAAAAAAAAATTGAAGCAAGTTTTCATTTGAAGGAACTTCTTCTCATTTCAATCTAATCTGAAACCTGCTCCCTCCAATATGCTCTTATTTAAAGCTCCTGTGAATTTGGTGTTATTAAAAATTCTAAAGTCTTTAAAGGCATTTTTTACAAGATCCAACCAGAGTCTAAATGAAACAATAAAATCACAGGTTTTCCCTTCCCAGTTCTCTGATTGGGAGATGACACACTTCCACTTAACAACAATATGAATGATTGCACGCTTTCAGGAAAATGGCTTGTTTTCTTCATCATCTTCTCCCAGCTTCATGCAGCCAACCACCTGTCAGACTATTGGATGCAAAAAAAAACAAACAGGAGAAAGGATGATGATGAAGCTACAGATGAAGAGGAAACAAAAAGTAGCTGTAATTAATATTCCATTTTTAAATCCCAATAATTATAACCCTGAAACAACGATCAGCCGTGCGGGTGTTTTGCATATCGGTTATTTCAAATAACGAGGATCAAGCGCAGCTCCGATCAGCGCCGGAGAAAGAGCGGGTGTCATTCTGAGACGGCATCGCGCAGATCACTCGAGTCAGACAGCTTTTGATTGGACCGTCGGGAACGCTGGTGACAGTTTGGCATCGTTCCTGTTTGGTGTTTCTAAGGAAGTGTGGAAATTCATTTATCCGTAACAACATTCCCGTTCAGTTGAGCTGAGACGAGGCTGCAGACCTCCAACCAGACGGCTGTAGATGTCTCTGCGTCGCCACACGAGGCCAGCAGCTCTGGGGTGGTCAGTCAGGGACACATTTGGACGGGGACAAAAGTCTCTTCACACTTGAGCAGCCACAGGTTACAAAAAGGGCTAAATTCAATTACAGAGATAGCATCTCCACAACCAGCGTTGCACGCACGTTCAGCTGCAGGTGCAAACATGAACACACCTGCACAGATGAAAGGACACAAAATGGCTGCTGACCATTCAACTCTCGACACAAATCAATTCCAAACGTGGAACTTGTTGAGGAGAGAGGCTAATCGGCCTTCAGATAAGGCCTTGTTCGCTGCTGATAAGACGAGCGACCACGACACACGTCCCATAAAGGCAGATCTGCCTTCGGGGGAATTGGGAAACAGGCTGGCTTGAGGATAAGGAGGTGGAAGGACCTCAGAGGAAAAGTTTTACTGCTAAAAGAGCAGCTTTTATTTCTGGGAATAAATGTGCTCTGCTCTGATTTCAGCCTTTAAACCCAAAATACACCCTGAAGTGCGACAAAGTTGGTGACAGACCATAAAATCTGCGACGTGTGCGGCAAACAGGCCAACGACTCGACTTACATCAATGATGGTCCATTGCTCCACGACGATAGCATCGTATGTCGCTGTGGCCCCGTTCGGCTCGCTCTCAGTTGCCTCTTGGAAGATGAAGACACTTTCCACAGATTTAGGGAGCAATTCTGCAGAGAAAGAAAAAAAAATACAGGTTTAGAGCTATTGTTGTGTCTGTCCTGGTCCTCCTGGCCAGAAGAAGTCCCAGTCACGCTGCGCATGAGCTTTTATCACACGGCCAGTCGTGAGGGCCGTTTGTCTAAGAAGTGTGTTCTTACGCAAACAGGTCGTGTAAAAGACGAGTGACGTTAAAACAAACAAACAAATCAAGAGATTGTGGTTTTCAAGATCCATTTTAAATCTTGACGGCTGCTCAGAGTTTGATTACAGCTCAGGGTCCAGGTGAACGCAGCAGATTCACGAGGAGCTCCTTTTAGATCCCGAGATCCGAGCGACGGCAAAATGAAGCCACGGATTTAATGAAGTCAGCGCAGAAGGGATAAACCATGAGTCATCCTCCTGAGGCTGCGTCAGTCTCCCTAAAAAGATGTGAACGAGGTGAATCACAGAAGCGTTGATGTTGACGCTCTGGGCCATGGCTGACATTGTGCGCCGACGACCAACTAGATGTTCTAAGCTTCTCTTGTTCCACTCATTGGAAACGGAGACAAAAAGGCCACCTCGGCCCTCGCGAGCTTCAGCACGCCTTTGTTGTTCATTCGATGCACGAGCGCGTACATGCACATGCACCCCCCCCCTCACACCAAGGTCCAGCCTTTGCAGCTGGCCTGAGTGCTTTCTCATTACACTCACACCATTTACACACTAATACGTTCTGCTGTGGCCCGGGCACCAACACCCAACACTCCACATTTCATTACCGGGCCTTAATAATGGAGGGATGAGAGGGAGCTCGAGAGCCTGCAACGAAAGCGAGGGAGGAGGATGGACGGAGAGGCAGAGTGGAGGATGACAGGCTCTTTTATTCCCCCCCCCCTCCCTGAAAACCCATTTAGGACCCGTGCACGCTCAATTGAAGACATCTTTCAGGCGTCCTCCAGCTCGCTCCAATACAGACATTATTTGTGTTCCCCCATCCTGCCCCTCTGCCTCTCCTCCTCCTCCACCCTCTCCTTCTTTATCTCACTCGTCAGCCGGCCTGCCTGGCAGACAGGGTAGAGGAGTGTTTTGGGAAGTGTCAGGCGTTGAGTCTCGGTGTTGGTTCCCTGCCAGAGCAACACGGATCAGCCAGGTGAGCGCAGCACCTGCTCTCTGACTCAGTGCTCTGCAGGAATCAGGCTGTCTCTGCTGATAAAGCAGACTGAGCGGAGGAGAGACAACCCTGAGGAGCAGGGAGGTGGAAAAGAGGGAGCTGCTTGCTGGGGGGCGTTGAGTCTGTCAGGGGAGCGCGCCGGTTACGTGCGTGAATAAACATTATCTCTCACCTGTTGACTGTGAGCTGAGCCGCCCGCGGGCCGACTGAGAACAAGTTGTTTACATGTGCAAAAAACCACCGTGTGCTCTCAGAAAACTGCTCTCCCCCCTCGTGGCTCACGCTCTCAAGGTCAAAGGGCACGACACGTAGTCACCAAAGAACGCACTAAGAGTGAGCGGCGGTGAACATCTGGGAGGTGGAGCAGCTCGGGAGGGAAATGACTGCACTGGAACAGAGAGCTGGATTCTTCTGTGCACACGTTCTAAACCTGGAGTTTACTGACGTGTGACCTGCTGGTTGATGGTTTCATGGAGATCTGAAGGGATGAAAGAGTTCCTCCAAAGAAGCTGCGTGTTTCAGTTTCTACACGTTAAACCTGGTGAAGGTGCGTCTGTTGGACTGAAAGAGTTCTGTCCTGAGTTCACACACAACTCTTATTTACTGAAGCTCTGATGAACTGATGGTCCAAGAATCAAGTCCTTAGAAATGTGTTTACACATCCATCCATCCATCCAACATTCATCCATTCATCCAACCATCCACCATTCATCCATCTATCCACCTTCCATCCATTCATCCACAATCCATCCACAATCCATCCATCATCCATCCATCCATCCATCATTCATTCATCCATCCATCCCTCCACCCATCCCTCCATACATCCAGCCATCCATCCATTTATCATCATCATCATCTATTCATCAATCCATTCATCCATCCATCCATCATCCATCATTCATTCATCCATCCATCCCTCCAACATTCATCCATTCATCCAACCATCCACTATTCATCCATCTATCCATCCAACATTCATCCATTCATCCAACCATCCACCATCCATCTATTCATCCATCCATCAATCCATCCATCCATCCATCCATCCACCATCCATCTATTCATCCGTCCATCTATTCATCAATCCATCCATCTATTCATCAATCCATTCATCCACCCACCATCCATCCATCCATCCATCCACCATCCATCTATTCATCCATCCATCTATTCATCAATCCATCCATCTATTCATCAATCCATCCATTCATCCACCATCCATCTATTCATCAATCCATTTATCCATCCATCCATCCATCTATTCATCAATCCATCCATCTATTCATCAATCCATTCATCCATCCATCCATCATCCATCATTCATTCATCCATACATCCCTCCACCCATCCCTCCATACATCCAGCCATCCATCCATTTATCCATCATCATCCA
>JARVGV010001153.1:1851790-1867404 GCA_031762435.1 Hypsolebias longignatus | reverse complement strand
ATCTGTGATTTGTTCTATTCTGAATAAAATATTAGATGTTGGCACCTCCACATCATTGCATTCACTTTTTATTCACTGTTTGTTTAGTTTCCCAACTTTTTTGGAGTCCGGTTTGTACTACTATTCCTACTTGGTGGATTTTCACTTATCGCGGGGCTTCAGGGTACAGATCCTCTGCAATAAATGAGGAACTAATGTAAAATTTTAAAGTTTTCCTGAAATGATTGGGGTGGCTTAAGATAAATCTAAAGTATGTGGTAAGGCCAAAGCCACCACTGGCCACCCCTCAGCTCTGCCACTGTGTCTGGTGGTAAATAAAATTGGTCTCGCCAGGATCTATCAGTTTGTGCCACCTCAGATAATAACTAAATAAAATAAACTACCTCTGTTCTTCTCCACAGTTTGACTCTTATTCACTTGAACATCTTGCACCAAAACCATTTAGGTTTACCAGTCCAGAAAAACACTGATCTCAAAAACTGCAAACATTCATGTTCAGCGTTTGTGGACTTCAGCAGCGTATCGTGTTGGGTTTATCTCTGTCCTGGTTGTAAATCAGTTCTTGTTTTGAGTAGAATCAGATTTAAGTTGATGCTGATCAACCAAAATTAAACAATTTAAAATTAATTTTCCTACAAAAAAAAAAACAGGTTACTGTTTGCAGAACATTACCAGTCAAAATATTTGAGCACAATGCGTCCATGGGGATGTGAAAGCTGCTTGTTATTTTGTCATTCATGCAGTTTTCATTCTATTTGCATTTTGTCATTCCACGTTTCTTTCCCCTTTGTCCCTGAAACTCATTAATCTTTGCTTTTCCTGCTGATTTTGTTGTTTGAACAAAGACGCTGGGAGTATTCTGTCCCAACAGCATCGTCTCTTCTCTGCGTCGGTTCTCTCCGTGTCTAAACCCGGAGAAATGTGCCACGCTCCAGTGAATCCCCTCTGGTTTCTCAGTCGCTTGCTGGTTCCAGTGAGACTTTGGTTCACATAATGATCTTTAAAAGTCGTGATTTGTGAGGAGACCAACATGTACACAACACGGAGCTGGAAGCTCCTCCCAGAGCGCCACATTAGGACAAACAGCCAGGCGAACGCTGCACACGACAATAATCTGTTTGACAAGACGCTGCTTTTTTATTTTAATACACCACGAGCAAATAATTGAACTGTATAAAGAGAAAAGATTTAAAGGACCGTTTAAAGTGTAAAAAACAAAACACAAGGCCTGCTGGGAAAAGATAAGACCCAATTAATTGTATTATCAAATTTAGAAACTAATAACAAGAAAATCCTTTAATTGAGAACAAACTGGTTCTGGTTCTTCAAGGATTCTGTTTTTGGTCCTCGGTCTCCAGAAACAAGAAATGAGTTTAATGAGGAACCAGGACAGAGACGAGATCCTCAGAGAGTGAGACCAGCGCCGCCGAACATCCTGACCATGAATCGTTCAGGCTCCAGTTATTATTCAAACACGCACGTTTGGTTACGAGGGGCCCGCACGTACACACACACACGCTCGCACGCACGGTCAGACTCAACGAGCAGACATTGTTTGTTCATCTCGCACAAGAACAGCTTTCTTGATGGGATGATGGTCGACCAAAGCCTGAGGCGCTGACATATCTTTCTCTGTTGTGCCACACGTTTTCATTCAACAGTGTGTGTGTGAGTGTGAGTGTGCGTGTGTGTGTGTGTGTGTGAGACGTGCACCCTGCGAGGTTCGGTGCCTGAGGCGGTGGAAGACGGCTCAGACCCATCTGTGAGAGACGGGTCACGCCTGCATCAGCCGGTCGTGCGTGTTTGTTGTCCTGGAATCCCACGGGCGCTGCGATCAGCTGGGATGTGCCAGATGAAGGCATGTGGTCCCAGAAACAAACAAAAGGACCGGTTCTGGTTCTGAGCAGCAGATGGCCCAGATGCTGAAGCTGTGGCTTCCATTTACGATTAAATCATGAATGCGTTTCAAACGTGAAATTAAAACTGAAGATCACCTTGTGTTTAAAAAGAGTTGATGGTCTTGTGCGATCTGTGCTCAGATTAGGTGCCGTGGATGACTCATAGCTACTACCACACCAAGGTTTAGCTCAATATCTGTAAAAGCAACAAAGTTTTAGACATTTCTGTGCTTGCTGACATCAGTTAGCTAAGTCCAGACTGAAACATCTTTCTCCTCGGCCTTCACTCACATTAGCACCTGACTGACTTGAGGTTTTGGGAACTTGCAGCAAATATGCCATAGTTTTGGTTTTTATTAGTACTATTATTTTATTGGCATTTTACTGCAAATTTTATTATACTTTCATTTTTATTAAACTCCATTTTATTTCTTTTATCATATTTTTATTTACGATGTAATTCTTGTGAAGCACTTTGGTCAGCAGTGATTGTTTCTAAATGTTCTGTATAAATAAACTTTGAATTGAATAATTATCATCTGTAGATGTACAATAATCATTTTGAGTTGGGTAAAAATCCATAAAACGATTCATGAGATATTTTGCTAACAGAACAATTAGACTCCAAACATTTAAGCAACAATGTTGCACATTGTGCAGTGAGGACACCTCTCTGATATGGACATTACATTTGAGCACAATCTGTAAAATTTGAGTTCTAGCCTTTTTGTGATTATCAAGATCGTTTTGATGTGGCGGCCATCTTGATTCTTGTTGACTAAACGTTAATGTGTAAGTGTCAACCCAGTGCTTACTTTCTGAAGGTTGTATTATAATCTGCACAGTGATTAATAGTGTGCATAATCTCATTCCATCACATGTACCACATGTGGTGCAAATGATAAAGAATCTCTGACTTAATAACACAGACGAAGAACACACACGCACGCATGCACACACACACACACACGATCATTCTTTCATCTTCAGAGGTGGGCAAGAACAGAAACAAACTGCAAACGTCATCAGTTTTGTAAATTGTATAAAGTTGCTGATGCTTTCATGTGAATCTTGTGGAATAATGTTTTTAATTAAATGTGCGTGTGCGTGTGCGTGTGTGTGTGTGTTCGTATCAGGGTCTCCCCTACCATTATACAAGCAGGGTGCACCGCCCTGCCAACTGAACTGACCGCCCTCCCACCGTTGACAACTGCTAGCACAGACGCAGCGCTAAGCTAGCAGCGCGCAATACAGACATGCTAGCTAAAAAGCTCTGTCTCACTCTCACTGAGTTGTCTATGCCCACCCCCCACCCCCCGCTGCTCGAAAACTGTTGGTACAAACAGTGCACAGTACAGGCCTGTCTTCGTCCCCCAGCATTGACAAAAATCACAGAAGATGAGTGTCCTGCCAAGACAAGTCAACTAGAGGAAACACTGAAGTTATTTTTTATGTCTGTTTAAATGTTGTGGCGCGGTGGTGCAGTTAGTACAGCTGTTCTATCTCAGCAAGAAGGTCGTCGGTTCAAATCCTGGCCCAGAACCTTTCTGGGTGGAGTTTGCATGTTCTCTCCGTGCCGCGTGGTTTTTTTTTTCTCCAGATACCCCAGTTTCCTCTCACAGACCAAAAACATGCATGTTAGACTGATGGTAACTTCAAATTGTCTCTAATTGTCCCTGTGATGGACTGGAGACATGTCCAGGGTGTCCCTCGCCTCTTGCACAGTGACTGCAGTGACTGCTGGATATGGGCACCAGTGACCCCTGTGACCCACAAAGGAAGGAGCGGGTAAAGAGGGATGGAGGATGGATGTTGGATGGATGGATGGATGTTGGATGGATGGATGGATGTTGGATGGATGGATGGATGGATGGATGTTGGATGGATGGATGGATGTTGGATGGATGGATGTTTAGCTTTTTGAGTTCAGCATTTCCTTCCAAAGCCTGATCAGAGGCTGGGTCAGGTGGTCCTACATGTGAAGCGACACTCCAGTGTTCGACGTGCACAGTTTCATGTTTCTGATCAACTAAACCTGAAACACAAACAGGAAGTGCAGCTCAGAGCAGGAGCTTCAGCTCATCTTCAGGTGAGCAGAGGACAGAAGAAGACCATCTCTGCTGGTTTGCTTTAGTGTTTCAGACCTGCTGACTGCTGAGGGGGGGCCCGACCCCCCCCCCCCCCCCCCCCAGAGTCATCTGCGACGCTGATCTCTTTGCAGACCTAAGTGGTGTCAGTTTTCAGGAGGGTGGGAGTGAGGCGCAGATAATCCTTTCTGCTGCATTCACTCTGCGCTGCAGGGTTCTCCTGCTGGTTGTGCTACAGGAACCACACGCTGATGCAGCTGGTCAGGATGTGGGGAGTGATGCCTCAGAGGATGGAGAACATGATGGGCACCACTGTGTTATTATCCGTTTAACAAAAACTACACTGAACGACAGAAGCTGTGTGAAAAACTAACTCCACCCTGTGCAGGAGCTGACAGCAGCCACATGAAGCCGATCAAACGTTGTGAGAAGCAGAAGAACTGGAGCAATCAGGCATGTGAACAAAACGTCAGGGCAGAAAGACATCAGCAATGACTTTAGAGTTGTTGCTCATTGACCTGAGAAGAGATTAGGATCATTTGTAAACATCTTGTCCATAATTCTACAGAGAGAAAGTGGAAAACATCTAAGACTGTTATCAATCTTCCCATTAGTGGGCATTCCAGTAAATTCACCCCAACATCAGACCATACAATGCTCAGAAACTCCAATTGCGCTGCCTTGCAAAACTATGACCTTCAAACTTAGCACATTTCATCAGGTTGAAACCACAAAGTTCAGGTGCAGAACGCTGGAGGTCAAAGTGCAGTGTGTGTTGTTTTTAGATGGGTTCATCGTTGAGGTGTGGCTGAACGTGGTGAGACCAGACACACGTCCAATAAAAGAATCATTTGCTCGGCTCTTTTTCGTCTGTTTATCTGTGAAGCTGTCACTTACCTCCATGACTCCGTCTTCATTTTGCTCCGTCAGTCTTTCTTTGGTGCAGGTGTGTTTTTTTTAACAGACACTCACTCACCGGTAGTTTTTATTTTGATGTTTTTGTTTGTGCAGGACACGATGTGGCTTCATCCTGCCGTCCTAATTAACTCATGCTGATTATCAGGCTGAGACTTTTCAAAACATAATTGGCAATCATCCCGACAGGACCCACCTTGTTGGCAGAGTTAATTGTGAACCGAGGATTCAAATTCCCCGTCAGGTTTAATTTGTTTTTATTTCCTGTTTGAACGTTTTAAACGTCTGAGGCTCACAGGAAACACGTTGGACACTCGCCGAGGTTTCGTTTCAGCCAAGACTGAAACAGAGAAATGTTAGAGATCTAAACTGAAAACATTAATGTAAGAAGTGTTGCCATCAAAGACACAACCAACACAAAGATCTGCTGGAGGACAGGATTCTTCAGCACCACGTCCTACTCGTGAAAACTTCCACTGTCAGCTGGCCTCAGGTCATCTGGTTGTTCAGCCCAGAGTCCAGGACCGCGACGATAAATCGAGGCCTCGCTGTGCGTTTTACTTCACACACGAGGGATAATTAACGAGCTTGTTCCAGAAGACCTGAGGGTTCATAAAGTAAGAACAGTTCTGATAAGTATGATGGATTAAGACCATTAAAACCTTTATGAACAAGTAGAACAATGCTAAAATCAGCCCTGAATGCAACAAGCAGCCAGAGACATGGAAAGTGGTTAGAAAATTCTAAAAGCGACAACTGGTTGTGTTTTCAGGAGATAATCGATTTGATACAAGTCTCAGAGCTTAGGTGAGAGTCAGAGAAGACTCCTTTTTATTATTATTTTGCCTGAAAAGAAGAGTTTGTCGTCCCCCGTCATGGAGCAGAGAGGGGGATTGGAAACACTCTCAGACCATGTCCGTGCACGTTGTGAGCGTGAAGCCTTGTAGAATAAGTGAGGTACCGACTTATAATTTGGTGTGTGACTGGATCTAAGCATAAAAAAAAAATCACTATCAAAAACTAGGTTGCCACGCTACAATCCAAGATGGCCACCACCATGTCTATATGTAAACAACACCCTGATCATTTGAGGAAAACAGGATTTCTAGTTTTACACTGCTTCAAAGTATCAGCAAAATGTCTTCCCCAAATGTTTGAATGTCCTCAAATGATGTAGGTGGCCAGCGGGGTGGCCAAAGATTAATCTTTAGTGGCCAAGGCCACCATTGGCCACCCCCTGGCTCCACCATTGCACCTGGTTGTGGATGAAATGGCTTCTCTGATCTTCTCCACAGAGGAACTCCTGCCCTCTTGAACATCTCGCACCAACAACATTTAGATTTACTTTCACTTCCTGTTCAGTTTTAGTCCAGAAAAACACTCATCTTGAAAACTACAGTCGCTGTTTTGCTGACCCAAACATCTTCTCAACCCCCCCCCCGCTATTCTGAAATATTTCATTCATTACAAACAATAAATTGAAGGAGGACATCAAATGTGCTCTAAGGCGGTTAACTAAATAACAAGTACTCCCTGAGGAGGGGGCAGGTTATAACACTCAAACAAGTGATGTCCTTTAGTCAAAAGTAAACTTTATTATAAACAAGATGGGGGAGGGGTGGGGGGGTGGGGGTGTTAATGAAGCCACCTGAGAGGGGAGTGGGGGGTGATGTGATATTCATTAGTTTTACTGCAACACCTTTGCCCATAATTACAGCTGATTAAATAAACTCACTGACAAGGAAAACAAACAATAACAACCTGAAACCTGTTTGTGTCATCGCCCCCACGACACCTTTCACCCCCTCCTCTCCAACAAACTGAGCTTCTGCTGTTTTTACCCTCCCAACTTTCACCAGAGCAGATTTTATTCTAAGTACTGGGGCGATAAATATTCTCCAGCTCTTGGACAAACATCTGATCAACTTTTGCTGTCACCGAATCACAGCTGCCTCGTGCACATCTCATCCCGTCACTGATGAAGATGTTTGGGAGGCTTCCTGTCTCTGTCAGACCATCAGGACCATCTCTATTTTTATAACATGTGACTCGAGCAGGTCTGCTCTTCTGAGCCGATCAGAGGAGCAGAACTTCCCGACAGGTGTGGAAGTGGAACTCCAAGGTGTGTTTTGAATTCGCCTCGTGCCGTGTGGTCCTCGGCGTTAACGGCAAACATCCCGTCTCTCGTCTGCCTCGTCAAGAAACTGCCTCCAAGTATCAGAACCATTTAATTACTCTCATTATCATCAATGAGACATTTCCTGCGCCCAAACGCAGGGTTAATTAGGCTTTCAGGGACACAGATTATTTATCTGGGCTCCTCTGCAATGAGAAGATATGAACTGGGAGTTCATGAGAGCGTGCACGGCTTACTTAACCAGCTCAGTTAGAGACTTGTCTCCCCCCCCCACACACCTCATTAATCTGTCCCTTTATTCCTGACTCCTGCTTTGCTTTTACAATCTTGACGGACACCATTACTCAGTTCCTCGTGGACCCATTGACTGAAACAACCCAGCTCTTAGAGCGACAGGTGATCATGTGTCTGTTAGCAAAATATCTCAGAGAACTGGCTTCAAACAAAACTCCTTAGAAAATGAATTTAATGTACAAGTTTAAAATAATAAAGATAATATGAAGCATTCACTCTGTGATCCATTTTTCTTCTGTATGTGTTTCAGCTCGATTCTCGTCCTGCAGTTTTCAGCTGTTTCAACAAATCATGGATCAAAACGTTCGGCTCTTTCAGGACAATCCTGCTGTGACTTCTAGTATTGGTGCAACTTTAGCTTTTTGAAATATTTAGCCTTTTCTGACTTTTTTTCCTCAAAGAGGATGAACTGAGCTCATTTTACATCCTTCAAATTTTTAGATGTGTTTACAACCTTTTACTGCTCCTTTCACATTTTGCTCTGCTTCAGCTGCTTTCAGCTTCCCGCTGCACATTTAAACTTTTTTCAGCTAAATTTAGCTGTTTTTGCGCTCCTTTCCTTCTGCTAACTACAACATTTTTTGCTTCTTCTAACTTCTTTCTGCTAATTTCAGCTTATGTTCCTTTCAGCTTATTTATGCAAGTTTCACTTTTTTTTCCTGCTATTTCAGCTACTATTTAGGCGTTTTATGCTAATTTTAGCTGTTTTAGCTAACTCCACAGTTTTGCACTCGTTTCTACTTTTGTCAGCCTAATTCAACAAAACCATGCTCCACTTCCTTCTAGTAATTTAAGCTTCTTTATGCCTTTTTAGCTACTTTTCAGCTGCTTTTTGCAAAGTTCAGCTTTTTCAGATAATTTTCACTTTTTTTGCTCATCTCTGCTTCTTTCAGCAAACGTGTTCTGCTTTCTTCTGCTTATTTAAGCTTGTTCTACATTTTCAGGTACGTTTTTAGCATTTTTCAGCTATTTTCGGCTGTTTTCAGATGAATTCACATATTCATGGTAATTTCTGCTACTTTCAGACTATCTAGCTTCTTGCTGCTAATTTAAACTTGTTATGCTCCTTTCAGCTTAATTATGCTAGTTTCAGTTATTTTCAGCAACTATTTAGCTGTTTGTTAATTTTAGATTTTTCAGTTAATTCCACTTTTTTTTTTTAGCTCATTTCAACTATTTCTGCTTCCTTCTGGTAGTTTAAGCTTCTTCAGCTAATGTTCAGCCAATTTTTGTTAAATTTTTTTTTTGCCAGTTTCAGCTTTTTTAAGCTACTTTCCTAATTTTTCTAATTTCTGAATATTTAAACAAATTTCAGCAAATGTGTGTTCTTTGTGCTTTGTTCTTCTAATTTAGGCTTGTTTTTCCATTTCAGCTACAATTCAGCATGTTTGTTTAGTAAAGTTCAGCTGTTTTTCAGCAGGTTCTTCTGCATCACACTGCCTTTTCGCAGGAAATGCAGTTTCTCTAGTTGAACTTGTTCTAACGAAACAGGAAGTAGCTTACTTCTTTGGTGGCACCTGTCCCACGCCGACCCGGACACACATGACCTTTCGGGTCTGCACCCCCATGGAGCAGAGACCCGACCCGTCTCCACTGGGACTGGCCCTGGACCCTGCAGAGGTGTTGAGTGTTGAGGTTGAGGGGTCCTCCATGCACGGGCCCCAGGACCCCGTCTGCCAGTGGTAGACCATACAAGGGTGTTCGTTGCAGTTCCGCACCTCCTGAAGGGCGCTGCTGTTCGGACACAAGGCTCCACCTGAGAACAGATATTATAGAAATAAAAGTTAATTTAAAAAGATTCACAAACAAACAAGCAAAAGTGTTTATGTAGAATAAAGACAAGTAAAATAATCAAAATGTTTCATTCAGCTTTTCTGCGAGCACAAAAGAACATTCGGATTTTTCTCCCTGACGCTTCTTCAACTCTCCGACCTTAAAAACATCTTTATTTTGCAAGAGCGTGCAAGAGTGTTCCTGAGGTGCAAATGTTGCATCATAGCCTTCATATGGAAGAGTTTTGAAACTGGCCACTCTTTAACGCCTGTTTAATGAATAAATAATCAGCTGTAAGCTTTTTGTAAAAACCTGAGTCACAAGAAATTTAGCATAAAGAAAAAATTGCATTGAAGGAAGTGAAATGATCAAAGAATACCTGTTTTTTAAAAAGCCCATTTGGAGTTTGGGAGGCTCAGGTTTATTGATCTTTACGTGATAATTTGTTTATTTTACACAGAACATTTACCAAAAACATTTTTTCTTGTCTTTGGGATTTAAGTTCCTATTTTTTTCCCCATAAGATGTAAATGTGAGGTTATCCTGAATGTTTGGAAGGCGTGAAGATTTTAAATTTAACCCCTTAAAATCATAATTTTGTTGACTTCTCCCTCTAAAGCCAGAATCACCTGCAGAACGTTCCTTCTTCGAAAAAAGATTCAGGAAAAGAACCTGCAACTCTTTCTAATCTAAGATTATAAATCTGGATAGATTGTCTCCTCATTCTTTTCATTATATCACTTTTCATAAATGATCCTGCAACTCTCCTAAGAGCACAGAGTGTAAAAACATTACAGTAGTACTTCGCTACTTCGCGGTTCGTTTATCGCAGATTCGCTCCATTGCGGTTTTTCAAAATAAGACTGGACATGACACAACTGGCTGATTGATGGATGAGCTGCACGATCGGCATGGAACATTAATTTAAAATAAATTATTTTAAATTATTTTGCACCTGATGCAGATCTGTGCAGCCCACACTGCAGGATAAACTTCCTGCTGCAGCTGATCAGCTGTTCTCCGTGCAGAGCTGAAAAGTAGGCGTGGCCAAGATCTTTGCAGGTGGCAAAGAGCAGAGGAGGCAGGAGCTGAAATCATGACATTGTGTGCTCCTTTTGAGCGTTTAGAAACATTGATAAACGAGGGACCACTGTACTTAGGAAAACTACCGTATCCTGAAAGACAAACAATGGAGCCTTCAATTAAAATTAAATTTATGGTGAAAATTTGGGAGAAAAGTAGAACACAGCCCAGCATAGCCCCGATAAGTACATGTGCATACTAGGGCTTTAACAGACTACTCGAGTAATCGACACATTGATTCCTAGGACATCTATCGAGTTTTTAAATTTCACGTCGAGTATTCGTAGTGACATCATCACGTCACAGTTACAGAACAGAAAATTAATCAACTTCCTGTTTGGAGCGCATTGCGAACTGGTGTTACACCATATTCTGTGACCACTGTATATTGTGACCATAGGGGGTGGTGTTGAATGCACTGTTGCAGGTCACAGAATATGGTGTAACACCGGGTCCAATCGACCGAACCAGAACCAGCTTTTTCTGACCTTGTTTCATAAACAAAAATAAAAAATATATTAATCTCTAGACCTATTAAAAAAAACCTATAAACATAATTATCTGTAAAAGTAAATCTAATGTGCACCACCTCGGGCAGTGGTGCGTGGTGGTCGACCTCCCCACTGTTTTTAAGTTTCGTTTTTGACGTGTCACACGTTTCTTTCACTTTTGCAGCTTAATAATAATAATAATAATAATAATAACTAATAGTTTTTGTTTTCCTGTGACTTGTCTACAGTATGATGAATGGTAGGAGCAGAAAATACTCCCCCAATGTTTTGTTGGTCTTTTTTGTTGATGTAAATAATAAATTACATTTTTATGCATTTTTATTTTTTGTATCTTAAGATCCTATGACATCATCAACTACTCGAGCTTTATTATGTTAGTGTCGAGTTTAAAAATTATGTACTCGTTCAACCCCTAGTGCATACCCTGCATGTACCAGGTAGCAAGTCATTTATAATTCAGCCTGGTCCCCATAAGTACTCAGTATGCACCCAGTACACACTAGGTACATGCCAAGTACTTTTGGGGACGGAGCAGTTTTATAAGGCGACTTTATTACCTGGCATGTAACTGATGGGGGCCGAGATGGGATAGAGGCCGAGCAGCTGACTGGGAACCAGAAAGTCACGGTTCAACTCCCAGCCATTCTCACATGTTGTGGTGTCTCTGAGCAAGACAACCAATTCTTAATTCCTTCTTCAGGGGTTGCCACAGTGAAGTAACTCGCACAAAGACTTGGTTGATTGTTTTTACACCAGATGTTCTTCCTGGTGCAACCACAGACACTGAGCTACCACAGCCCTCTGTGTGGAGCAGAGAGCTGCCATCCAGGGGGCCGGGGGAGCAGATGGTGGGAGTTAAGGGCCTTGCTCAAGGGCCCAGAGTAGGGCAAATGAGGGTGGAGGCACCCTCATTTTGTCAGTCCGGGGAGTCGAACTGGCGACCGACCTTCCAATCACAGGCCCACCTTCTCTAACCTCTGCGCCACCACACACTGTACTTGTACTTACCAATCTGTATTTAGCATTATTACCTAATTTTCACCACACATTTAAATCTGTTTTTAACAGTTTTTAGTTTATGATTTTATTTTATTTTATGTCTTGTGCACAGAATACCAGAGTAGATAAGTTACGTGATTGTTAGATAAAACTTTTTGTCAACATTCAGGTTGTTATGTCTTTTTGCACTTAACAACAGTCTTCTACAGATTAATTTAGTATTTCTGCTTTTTGTCTTTGTAAAGATTCTGAATGTTACGTTTGTTCTAAACGTCCAAAAGCGCCCAAACCCTAAATAACATTTTCAGATCTGTCCAACAGGTTCAGTCTTGGTGACGGTCGTCCCTTCATTCCTCGGGGGAAGCAGCAGTGACGTCCAGGGACAGGGCGAGTCCGTCAAACTTTCAGCAGAGGCTGGGACTCGCTGCAGGACCACGAGTCCTCCACGCCTGTACTTCGCTCTGGAGTTGTCAGGAAGCCAGCTCAGAAATGAGCCGCGGCGTACAGGCAGTTGTGCCACGCTCAGAGAAGCAGCGTGAAGTTTGCAGACTTCCTTTCTGCTGACTCTGCCATGAAACCTCAGCTGACCACTGACGGAACAACATGGCCGCTCAAATGAGCCGAAGCTGTTGCTGAACAAAGACCCAGAAAAAAACTGTAGGCTGGACGTCAGACAATAAAAAACTAAACTTGAAGCAAGATCAAAATGGTGTGGGGGGGGGGGGCTGCCCCCCCAACCCTTTGTTGTTGTAACCATCCCTCACGTCAAAGAACATGTTTTCAAGATCGTTTCCCAAATAGCTCGAGCCACTCGACATTTATCTAGAACATCATTCGACCGGTGGCTGTCAAACAGTGAGAGGCACTTGGTTTTTCCCCAAGTGCCTCTATAATCACCACTGAATAGACAGTTATGCTAAATAGGTCATTAATTTGCTTATTAATGCACTAATTAACAGTGAGTCCATGCAAACATCGGTGGTTTGCATATTAATGTGAACCTGGTGTCTCGCGCTTTGAGGGGTTCCTGTAGTTTTAACAACTTTTCCTTTCATCAATATGCAGCAGAAGGGTAGCAGAAATCTGCCGGAGAGCTATAGATCTAATCAGATAATCTGCAGCGCAGAGGGAGAGAACAGCTCCTTTAGGCAAACTGAGTGGGTGATAAAGGGACATTCTGGACATTTTAAAGTGAGGCCAAATGAAAAACTGACTGCAGCTTTTTCTTGTCTTACTGGCCACTTAAAGGGCCTTTACACCATAAGTCCCATTCACCGGGTTATAAAGACACTGATCAGGAGCAGCCTGAGGGTCAGGTACCAGGGAAGCCGGGATCGAACCGCCAACTTTAAAACTGTCAGACAATCCTCCTGTCCAACTCCAATATGAGCTAAACCATCCACAGCATCAAAGCCCATGCTCAATAATCCAGGTATAAAATCCAGCAATGTGCAGTCAGGTCATCTGGACGGTTTCTTTGTCTGCGCCGAGACGTTTCGCCCTCAATGATGAAGACCTTTGGATGAAGGGGGCGAAACGTCTCAGTACAAAAAAAAAAACAAAACGTCCAGATGACCTGACTGCACATTGTTGAACATCCACGGCATTTTAAGCAAACTATGTCTCATAGACCTACAGACTGTCAGTGGCTCACAAGATATTTTGCTAACAGACAGTGGTAACATGGTCTTCCGGGATCATTTATTGCTCAAAGTATATGTTGGGGGTCAGTCTCAGCTACTACCACTCCAGATTTCAGCTCAAAATCTGTGAAATTCACAATGTTGCGTTTGATAAAAGTGCGGCGGCCATCTTGACGAAGGTTATCCGGTTGTAGAAGGACATCGAGGGATTTCTTCACAGATGTTTCAGTAAAATCAGTTCGGTGATCTGAGTTCTGCTCGAGGTTCAGACAAACACACACCGCTACTTCACATCTAGTCTACTAAAAGTCAAAAATTACCAAAAAGTTCTGGGAACTTGGGCACTCGTGACAGACCTTTGTTGAAAAAATGATAAACACGTTAATGTGACAAGTCCATTAGGCAGCTCAGACTACTGCTGCTACTGCTACTGCTGCTACTGCTGCTACTGCTACTGCTGCTACTGCTACTGCTGCTACTGCTGCTGCTGCTACTGCTGCTACTGCTACTGCTGCTACTGCTACTGCTGCTACTGCTACTGCTGCTACTGCTACTGCTGCTACTGCTACTGCTGCTGCTGCTACTGCTACTGCTGCTACTGCTGCAGGGCGACAGACAAACACTAACACAAACTATTTCACACACGACCAGCCAGGCCTGACCGAGAGCAACATGCAGAATAAATACTAAATCAATTAGAACCCCCTAAAGCTGCAGCGTTAACGTACAAACAGCAAACGATGCTCCTTGTTCCTCGTGCAGACACGCAGCTAGAGGTTCAAAGGATCTACAGCAATCTT
Source organism: Hypsolebias longignatus (assembly GCA_031762435.1). Lineage (NCBI taxonomy): Eukaryota > Metazoa > Chordata > Actinopteri > Cyprinodontiformes > Rivulidae > Hypsolebias > Hypsolebias longignatus. The sequence continues at coordinate 1,853,263 of JARVGV010001153.1, read as the reverse complement.
TAATTAGAACGTTACCCTCCATCACTGTGATCCACGCCACGACCATCGCTGTGACTGTGAGGAAAACACACACCCAGATAAGACCAGAGGAAACACACAGATTCAAACTGAAAGAACGCGCAGAGGAACGATCTGAGGGAAAGATAAAGTGTCAGGCGAGGAGCTGGACCAACAGAAATAATCACCATGACAGATAAGCAGACTGTGAGATGAGGACAAAAGCAGACAAGTGTGAAATCAGACGTTTGGAGAGCGACAGCAGAGGACGACTCGGCTTCATCTGCATGGATTCTTCTCGTACCTTCCCCGGCGTTGTAGGCCAGGACGGAGCGGGTCCTCATCTGTTTGCCCTCGATGGTCTTACTGGAACAGGTCTGCGAGCACGTGGACCACGAAGTCCAGCTGCTGAGCACGCAGTCCCTGGAGCAGGGCACCTCGCAGGGTTCAGGCTCCGGAGCTTTGGAAGACGAGCACAGGTTCCTGTCCGCCTGCTCTCCTGAAGAGGAACAACAAAAATAAATTAATGTTAATGAATTAGATCAATTCATGTTGGCTTGAAAAACTACAAGTTAAAAAAAAAAAACACTACATTTTGTATCAAACGGGGAAAAAATATGTTTAACTGGATTGAATTGTAGTCGTTATTGTTTAAAGGTCATCTGGCTGTGGCGGCCATCTTGAATTGTGTCAGTTAACCAATTGTAGGCGTCCATCCGATCACAGCCAACACATCAACGATGTGTGCAAGTGGTCAGAGCGCTGACCTACAAGAAGCTGCGCGTGGTTCAATCATCACGATCACATGAAACAAAAGCTACATTTTACAGGAAACTGTGATGTTTCCATTCGGCTAACGTTTCATTTTTATTGTGCTGAAACAGTAACTGATAACTTGGACAGCTGGGACTGAGTGTTAGAGCAGACGTCCTCCAATGCAGGAGTTGGGGGTTCGAATCCACCAGCAGTCACATACCCAAGTGTCCCCCCTGGACAAGCCACTGAACCCCTCATTGTGTCTGATGTGTGTCCCATCAGTGCATGAATGTGACAAATCTCTGATTAGTCTCTTTAGAATGATTTGTTCAATTAGCTTTGTAGACATCTAGTAGATGCTGGATGGATGCAGTCCATTCATAACTTACTGTGCTCATTTAACACATCGCTTTAAGCTCCGCCCCCTGACCCCACCATAGCTTCATTGACTCACTGTACAGTGGATCAGTCACTGGATGATCACAGTAATTCAACAAAACTTGATACACTTATGCTTCATCACTTGACGGAGACTGTTTTCATCACAACAGTGCCAAGGTCACAAATCAAGGTCAACTGTTATTCAAGGTCTTTGTCATTGTTGTAGATTGCTGTGTAATGAAGGCAGGTGCACAATGAGTAGTACGAGATACTCCAGTTGTTTCTACAAACTATCCAGATGAGTTTTTGAAGATGAGAAAAATATTAATCTGAACGTTT
>JARVGV010001153.1:1824091-1835725 GCA_031762435.1 Hypsolebias longignatus | reverse complement strand
CTCTTGTGGAACCAACTTCCAGTTTCTGTCCATGAGGCTGACATATTGTCCAGTTTGAAGACTGGGATTAAGACTTTATGATAAATCCTATAGTTAGGGTTGGCTTCTGTTTCCAGAGCTCAAAATTGCAACCATGGAGAGACGAGTAGATTCAACTCCCCATGGTTGTGATAAACGCTGTTAATAAACCGTTTATTGGTGTTTTAGTAGCAGACCCTGCACCTGGACTGCAGTGTTGTGTCTCTGTCCTTTTCAGGACAAGCAGCAGTGTTTCAATATTTGAGATATAAAAAGGATGAATTCAGAGAATTTATGAAACCATTGTGATGTTTACCAGCTGGACTTCCCATGTTGGCGCACGTCTGTTCTGACACATCTGCTGCTCATCTCTTGACAAAAATATTTTTAAAAATCAGTGTGTTCCTGTTTCCTCTGTAATTGATGTTGATCAGAAGGTGAAAGTGAACAGTTCAATCACAGTGAGTTCAGCTTTACTACAGGTCCACGTTGATCTGTTGGACCGGTGGGAGTGGAGGACCAAACAGGTCCTGTTAGCAGGATCAGCAGCAGCACATGTCTTTGTACCTGAAGCCATTTGTTTTAACAGGGTTTTTAGGAGCAGAACTTAACGTGAGTAAACTTCAATCCACCAGGACGCTTCATCCCAACCACGTGGACGACGAGTTGAAGATTCAAAGACAAACTGAACATTTACCAACAAATTAAAAAACTGTTTTCGCCTGAAATGCACTTCCTTATCTTTGTTCTCTTGAACCCCAGCTGATTATGTGGCCACACGTCCTGAGCCTGGTTCTGCCGGAGGTTTCTTCCTGTTAAAAATGAGTCATTCCTTCCCACTGTCCCCAACCTGCCGCTCAGGGTGTGGGCTGCATTGAAGTGAAGGTTCAACTCAATCTGCTGCCTTCCTCAGTTCAGTTTCACTATTGTTGTGCGTGTGACTGCACTGTGTTACAATAAGAATCAAATTGATTGCAAGAGGATTTGAACCTAATCACTTCAGCGCTCTGGCAACATGAACAGCACTGGAGGATAAATACGCCAACAAAACAAAACGGATGGAGGGAAATGAGGGTGAAAAAGGAGAAGGGAGAAACAAGAGCACAGCAAACACCATGAGGGTGGAGTAAACAGTGATCAGCTGTAGAGGTGAAGAGATGGAGGAAATTAGAGGTCAAGAGACGACAGCGCAGGGAGCCAAGGGAACGTAAAGTATTCAAGTGACGTGTGAGGCACTCATCAGGGAGAGGCTAAAGTGTGACTCAGATCACCTACCTGTAATCTGGAAGGTGACGGAGAGGAGAGGGGGGACACTAGGCTTCAACTGTCTTTGGGTCTGACCTGCTGCAATTACAGGGAAAATAGGTCTATTAGCTACGCACACACCGAGGACATGGAGGCTCCATCAGACATGCAGGCAGAGAGAAGGGGAACAGGCAGACTAACAGCAAGAGCAGGAGAGCTGGGCCCCAGAACCCAGACCAGTGAACCCAGTCACCGCTGTGGTTCCAGCCCAGAACCCAGACCAGTAAACCCAGTCACCGCTGTGGTTCCAGACCAGTAAACCCAGTCACCGCTGTGGTTCCAGCATCACAGAGTCGGTTTGTTTTGATGCCGCCGGACTCGCCGTTTGCAGTGACTTCCTTGTGTTTGTGGAAGTTGGACGAGAGTTCTTCAATCTTCTCCTCTGCTCCAGTTTCCAGCATTAGTTTGATTTTTTAACTTGCACGTCAAGCTTAGCTCATTTTACAATCACAAAACAGATGCCTCTGATGTTGAGGCGCTCGCTGCGCCCGAACAAAAAATAGATGAAGCAGAGATCGGCTTCCTGGAGTCTTCAATCGGGTTGCCAGGTTGTGATACTGCTGTGTTGTCCGCAGACTGACAGCAAAACCTGCCCTTTGATGCAGACCAGACGGGTTTCTGACAACTCTGAGAAGACCTGCAGGTTCTGCAGGAAAACAGCTTGAAGGCAGCTTCTTCTGGTTAAAACTAATTAGTAAAAGGTCTGCATTCATCACCTTTATGAGTCTAAAGAGCACTTCTTTCACCAAAAAAACTAAATATGCCTTTTCAAGATGTGTAGTTTACACATTTTTACATAGATTTTGTTTTTCCTGTTGGTTTTCTAACAGATTAATAAAAACAATTGCAAAAAGAAAACACACCATAGACAGTGAGGACGTCATATTTCTAAGCAACGGACAAACAAAGACTTACTGTTTATTCATGCTTTGCTGCATTATTTATTTTAAAAGTCATATAAAGCAAATAAGATGTAGAAAAACTTCTTGTATCTTCTAACACAAACGTCTCCTGCAGTGATTTTGGTCCTACAAGAGCTCAAAAGATCTTTGAAAAAAATATCTGGACTCCTGGGCCGGTGCTGCATCGACACAAATATTTAAAAGACCAAGAATATCTTTAATTACAGTTATAAGAATAAAACACTGCTGGTTGATGTGTTGACACACAAACAGGAGAGGTCTCTTCCTCAGGGCAGAATGAGAAGAACCGATTTGACTCATTAAAAAAAAAACAAAGAACAAATAAGAAAATACAAAAATAAAGCATGAAACAAGTGTAGACAAAAAAAAAGTATCAAAAAGTGAAACGGTAATTAATTAAAATACTGTATGTACAATGTCCTAAAGAGAGAAGCCTCCAATAATCAGCAGAAAACAAACGATTAAAACTCGGGCAGGAGAATGTGACTAAATGTTGATGAAGTATCTTTGGTTCAGATCATCGCACCTCAAAATGTAACCTTCACCACTGCTGAAGACAAAATGGTGATGACCTTTTGGCTTATGCCTGTGTGCATGTGTTCATTATTTGCTGTGTTAGCAAAATATCTCGTGAACCAGTGGTCAGGTTTTAGTGCAACTGTCAGAAGTTATTGGCTGCATCTGCAGAGTTCTGGAGTCGCCCCGCCACAGCTTGTCCAAAAGCTCAAACTGTACAGATGTTCAGCTAAAGTCTGATGTGGTAGTAGCCGAGAGTCATCCTCAACGCATGCTCTGAGCGCTGACAGATCTTGATATGAAAGTGCACACAGCAGCAAGGTAAATGAAAAATATGATTTTAGTCCAACAGTCGGGTGGTGGGTGACGTGCAGTCCTTCCAGACAAGCTGCACCGTTCAGTTAAAGTGAAACATCCTGTCGGTTTATGATCTGTGAACTTCTGCTGGTTCCCTGCAGGTGCACTGTAGAAACGTTCAGCCTTCACGTCGTCTGCTTGTTTGAAAACGACTGGGAAGAAGAAGAAGAAGAAAAAAACTGCTCCAGGATTTCATGCTCCTTTATATCCAAACCACAACTGAGCCTTGGCTGAGTAACTGCTGGGTTCAGCACTGATCTGAGGTCAGATCGAAGCTACTTCACCGTGAAGATTAAGGTTAAGATTCAGGAAGTGGTAAGCTGATTTTAAATCCCAGCCTGAGGCGTCCTTCCACCCTTTTGCATCATTCTGGTTGTGCCTGAGACGGGCGAGGAGGAGAGCGCTGGTCGCAGAGCCGCTGTCTGCTCCGTCTCTGCCAGATTACCCCTGATGGAGGAGGCATCCTGTGCCAAGAAGATAAGAACTCTGTGCACGTGCACGCTCATACAAACTCACAAGAAAACACGTCTTTGGGTGCAGCCAGCCATGAAGCCCTATTCTCTACATACTTGTGTGCATGAATCTTTAACAGCCTCTAACAAGCTCCTCACATGTACGATCACTGGGTTTTTCCTCGTTTTCCTCGCCTCATCTTAAAAAGTGCACGAGCAAACGAGGAACAACACAGTTTCATACGTTATACATTATTTCATTACTTCACACAGGACACTTTGTGTCAGCATCAGTGGAAGGATGTGATGTTTGCTACAGGGCTCATTATTCTTTAATTAGCACAGATACCGTTACAGCCAAAGCAGCGCAGATCAATGGGACTTCTAACATCACGACGCACCGATAGTTCCATCTTCATTTGTTACTAATTCAATTATTGTCTGTCCAGAAACCTTTAGTCTTTAAATAAGCATCAAAGGCAGCGGTCTGTAATATTTTATGAATAAATCCAAACTTTGCTCCGACTGCCACTGTCCGCTGTAACACAACAATCACTGAGGAGCTTTGAGAAGATTCCATCAGCTGCTCCTGAGTCAGGTCTCATCAGAAACCATGAGCTCAAACATGCAGGAGTTCATTAAGAACTGCGGTGCAGATTCAAAGCGTTTACTGGTTTTCCAGACATGAGATGAAATATTGAAATGTGGGTCTGCGCTCAATGTAAACAAAACATTTTTGTTATTGAGCGCAGCAAATACACCAGTATGATCGGACTTCTTCATTCCAAGTAGCTCCATCCTGGATGTGACCAAATATGACCCATAATCAGTCACTTCAGCTGTTTCCATTTGTAAATAAACATCTGGATTGGAGACAATCCAATTTTGCATACATCATATACTCATATTACACTGAGCTACCACAGCCCTCTGTGTGGAGCAGAGAGCTGCCATTTTGGATGCCTGGGGTTAAGGGCCTTGCTCAAGGGCCCAGAGTCGGGCAAATGAGGGTGGAGGCAGATGTGGGTGCTTCACCTTTCCCACTCACATTTAGATGTTGCCTTTCCCGGGGTTCGAACTAGTGAACCTTCTCCAACCTCTGTGCCACCACTCTCCACTTTGGAGGAATTATATATACTTGTATATATTTTTACTTTATAAATTGTGTTTTAAAAAGTCTTTGTAAAATTGTGATGAAAACGTTTCAGATATTTGAATATAAATAAACAGTTTGGCAGCAGTTGCTCATTATTAACGACCATGTGACACATTTGTACGTTTAGAAGATCGGAGGAGGTCAAGTACCAGACGCACACAGAGACGTGTGTTCATGTCCAAATCTGGGACTTCTGCTTTTACTTTGTTCTCCTTTAGATTATTTTTTATTTAGGGTCAGTATTTAAACTTCGTTCTCTTTGATTGTTCCACATTGAAAGTATTTGGTTATGATCATTAATTAAATAAATGGCTAATATAAGAAAATAATGGTGCATTACACAATAAGTCATATTGTATTGTTCTGCATTACAGTGCATCGTAATGAATAGCACGTTATGTATTGTTTCGTGTTTTGCATTATATTTATTGTTTTGTATTTTATCATAGGGCATCATTTAGTCTCAGTATTATTCAAGATGTTATGCTGTTTATTTGTCATATGCAGATTAACACAAGGTCAGCAGTGCAACGAAATGTTCAGGATGAGAAGAACCAAAAGAGAAAAGAGCTTACAGTATTTATTTTATAATAAGTGTGATATAAAAATGTTTTCTGATCAAACTTATTTCAGGGTTGTGTCGACTAGAAAATAAAGCAGCGTTTAATAAATCTTCATGTCAGACATTCTTCTGATGACACAATTAAATTAAACGTTATGTTCGACTTGTGAATCTTCCAGATCAGATACAGAAGCTGCTTCTGAGCGCAGAGTTTCTTAAAACCGTTGTTCTCCTTTTATCCACATCTAATCTGCATTCTGACTTCTGCAGCCACTTTTTACAAGTGATTCAGAGACGAGACTGAAATAGAGCTGGTCTGCGTTTCTGTGCTGGAACAACAACAAAGGCAATTAAGGATTTGAAAGCAGGATTACAAAGTCCGACGTCATCCTTTGAAGCTGAAATAGCTGCGTGAGCTGCAAAAATGACAAACAGTGATGTGATGCTAACATCAGCATCACTTTTAGATAATCGCAGCTTTATGATGAAACTGGTGCCAAAGATGATAAAAAAACATCACAGGCTTAGAAAAATTGCTACAATCTTGTCATCACTGTCAGAACTGTGATCTGTACAAATAAAGCAAATAAAGCTAAACCAGACCAATCTGAGTTGATGGGTCCAGGATTGTTCTTGTTGCGTGCGAGGAACTTCTCCCACCATCCAACTTGTTATAATCGGACATCTCACCTACGTCCCGCCCACATGGCTGGTGTGATCGTCTCCGTGGGCTTAGCCTGAACTAATGTCTTCAGCACCCTCTTAAGAAGGCAGATTTGACTCTAAGCCGGCTTGACAAGTGTCAGAAATGGCGTCCTTCACACTTGTGGCAAACGACGAGTCACAGCAGGACACGAGTCGACAAATCCCTCGTCTAAACGATCATTTGGTGTGAGCTGAGAGGACGTCAGCTGGTCAAAGGCTGCTCAGCTGTTTGGAAAACAAACCGACAGTCCACGCACAGAAACGTAGAATGAAACTCATCGAATGTACGAGACGATATATCTGGACATGGACAGAGTTAATTTAACGGCTTGTGTAACTACATGTATTTGATATGCGATTCTGAATCAAATCTTTAGAGACGGCTCGTCTTCTACACTGGGAGGGGACTCAGATGATATGAGAGTGCCTGATCTGATTTATTTTATTTATACTTGTGAAATAAAATGATGTATCTCATGCTACTCTCTAGTATCCGATCAGACAGTTGTGTTGACTTTATTTACAGAATGAATCAAAATGTAGCCAAAAACCTCCTGAGAACTAATCAGCTTTGGAAGTGCACTTCACAGAACAGGAGTTATTTAATATCTTATTCATAAAATAACCATCGAGGAGGAGCACCAGTCAAACACACTCCAAAATAAAAACATCTGAGTTAATTAAGCAGTGACTTCTTAAGGATGAATGAGATCCTTCATGTCGTTCTGTCAGTTCCCATCACAGCCCTGAGACTGTGCGAAAAGATTTCAAGTGACGTTTGCTTCAATTATTTACACCCTCTTCTACGCCGACATTAAAAACATCTGACTTGTTCCAACACTCTTCAGCTTACATGAACAAAATCTGAAGTGAACAATAAAACACAAGAGACTGAACCGTCATTGTTTATTGAACTAATCTAAAATTCATCAGTTCAATATTTTGTTACTTATTCGCCATCAAGTCGCAGAGGAAACAGGTCCATGAAGGAAACCAGACCTCCCTCTCCCCAGCGACACTCTCCAGCTCCTCCCGAGGGAACCAAAGGTCTTCCCAGACCAGACAGGATCTGTAGAACCTACAGTGAGTTCTGGGTTTGCCCCAGGGTGTCCTCCTCATCTGACTCCTTATGATGAGGAGGAGCAATGACTCCACTCTGAGCTCCCCCTGGATGGTGGATCTCCTCACCTTACCTTTAAAGTTGAGCCTGATCCAGAGGAGGAAGCAGGATCTGGTTCTTTTAGTCATGATCCACACCTCATGGGTTGGAACAATAACCAATCAGAGAGCTTTGCCATATGGGAGGGTGAGAGAGTAAAGAGTAAGAGAGGCTGGTAGGAGCTGCAGAAGTCCATCAGAGCAGCAAAAAGGGCTCAAAAGCTTGAAGGCTTCTACCTCAACCAAAACTCACACATGTGACAGGGACCTCAGTCTGTCACAAACTACAGGAGAACCATGACAACCACAGATCCCCGGTACGCCACCCTTCCAGACAGCCTTAACACAGGTCCTGAAAGCTCTGAAGAAGGTGAACCCCCACAAGGCTGGGGGACCTGATTGGGTTCTTCCCAGATTTATGAAGGCCTGTGAGGAACAACTAGCTGGAGTACATGCTGACATCTTCAACCTGTCATTATCCCAGGAAGTGGTCCCTCGTATTTTTAAATCCAGCATCATTACACCAGTTCCCAAAAGTCCGTACGCATCCACCCCTAATGACTAAAGTGTGGCACAAACATCAGATGCTAAGAAGTGTCTGGAAAACCTGGTCCTTAAGCACATCAACTGCATGGTCCCGGATACTGTCGACCCCCTCCAGTTTGCCCACCGCTCCAATCCATCAGTGGATGATGTGGTAGCAATAACCCTACACCACTCTGCAACATCTGGACATCAGCAAAACGTACCAGAACGCTCTTCCTGGACAACAGTTCAGCTTTTAAAACCATCCGCCCAGGCGCTGATAGAGAAGCTGACAGACCTCGGTGTCTCGACTCCCACTTGTAACTGGATCCTGGACTTCTTGACAGACAGACCACAGGTGGTGATAATGGGAGGACGGGTGTCTCAGCACAGGAGCTCCGCAGGGCTGTTGTCTCAGCTCTAAACTCTTTACTCTGTCACTTATGACTGTGTCTCCACCCAGCACACCACCATCATGCTGATGACACCACTATACTGGGGCTCATCCAGGAGGGGAACTAGTCAGGGTACAGGACTCTGGTAGACAACATTATAACCTAAGGAGAGAAGAACAACCTCATCCTCAATACAGACAAGGCCAAAGAAATCTTATTGGACTTCAGGAAGAACCCTCCCCCGTTACAGCCTCTCATCATTTAAAGGGACTGCAGGTGACATCGGACCTGAGCTGGTCTCTCAACACCACAGCCACGGTGAAAAAAGCCCAGTGGGCTTTACTTCATTGGGCTGCTCAGGAAAGCGAGTCTGAACCAGCACCTTCTCACCCAGGTCTATAGAGGATTGATAGAAAGTATACTAACCACAGGCATCACCGTCTGGTATGGGAACACCACACAAGCAGGAAGGAAGGCACTGCAAAGAGTCATAAAGACTGTGGAGAACATCACATCCTTCCATGGACTCAATGTATGAACAGCGCCGTCGAAGAGGAGCAGCATGGATCATCAAGGACTCGCTCCATCCAGCTCACTCTCTCATCAGATACAAAACATGTTCTTATAACCTGAGACACAGCAGAGTGATAGATCATCATCATCATCATCATCAAAGTACAAGAGAGTCTGCCACAGTCAGACTGACGGCAAAACGAAACTACTGCTCAGGTGCAATTTTAACCTCCACTACTTCACTGATCACGTGACCAGGGAAGGTGTAGATATTACCTACTTTCTATACGATGTAGCTATAATCTACTTTATTCTTATTTTTAATTATTTAGTGTTTAGTGTTTTGATTTAGACTTTGGACGAGCTCTGCACAACAATTCCAATGTGCCTGCACTGTTGGTCTCATGCACAAATGGTAAATAAAGTACTTTGTGCCTTTTAACTCAGCTCGTTCTTCACCTCAACAGACTGAAGCAACCGGCGCGCTATTACTGCAAACGAGTCCGTGATTGTCAATTCATCTTCTGCACCATCACTTGAGAAAAACACTCGAGATACAAGCCAGAAATGCAAAAAACTGTGAAAGGATATCGCTCACCCAACAGCACAGTCTGTTAATCAAATGCCCTTGATAAACTGATAAACTGTGTGTATGTATGTGTGTAAGTGTGTGTGTGCGTGTGTGTGTGTGCGTGTGTGTGTTTTACAAAAGCAGGACAACATTAGCTACAAGCTTAGAGAAGCAACTCTCTTTGCCCAATTGATCTGGAAAGACTTATGACATTTCCAGGGTTCTGGGAGTCTTCACCCCTGACCTCTGCAAAAACCACTGCTTCACACTGTGAACACTTCTCAAACTTCTCAAAACACATCAGGTGATCTCACTCTTCACAGAACATCAATACATCTACAAACAATATATCTTAAGGACAAGGACTGATCCTCTCTTATTCTTTACAGCAGCTTAGGTTTGCCAAACAAAAGAGAGAATTTCAGCACAAACAGCCCCCACCAGCTGTCATGCACGGTGGTGGAGGGCTGATGGTTTGGGCCCTTGCAGTTATTGAGTGGAGCATGAAGTCCTCTGTAAAGTAAAACATTCTAGAGTCAAATGTGAGACCATCTGAGCACTGAAGCTTGGACCAAACTAACCATTGATGCAACGAGACTTTAATCCTGAACACAGCAGCTGATCTCCAACAGAACGCTGCAATGACCCAGAAAAGGTCCAGACCTCCACCTGATTAAACCTTCCAAATCATAAACTACTGTCATGAATCTGGTCAGCTGGACTTTTAACCCAACTGACAACATCTTTCAACGAAGCGACAGGGTCCTGGAGAGCCCTCATGTCCCGCTGAGACATAGGGGCAGGACACGTCATGGATCCGTGGGGAGAGTGGAAGTGGATGTGTCTTTCCATTTTGTCTCAGGAGGACGCCCAAGATGTTTATATCATTGGAATCATAATAGCAGGGTTTCTGCTTTTTGGCACTGTCAGATGTTTTCGGCGGTTGAAGAAGACAACGGCAGCTGTTTCAGCCATGGCAAAGCTACCGACCTGTGTGAAGGTTTGGTTCGTGCTTTGAGCACTCAAATCAGCTGATCTATGAGCTCCACTAGATGGAAGTGATTTGTGAGAATTGCAGGCCACTTGTGGCTTCTGGGACTCGCCAGCATACAGGGGACGACCTTCGAGGGAGCTAATAAGCATGGACCAGTGGAAGGTCCACAAATCTGGTCATTCTGGATCGAAAGTACCAGCAAAACTGAACGCTGGTGAGAAATAACATCAACAACTGTGTGTGGCTCATTTGAATGTGACTTCCTGTTTGGCCTTGAAGCAGAGCAACATCAAATTTCTTCTGGGATGTGTGTTCCAACCTCATTTAGACTGAACCGAACATCTCAACTTCAGCTTAGCCCAAATTATTTTGAAATGGATCATGATGATACTTTTAGCAAAATACACAGCATACTGTTGATTTTATTTTATTTTGTCTCTCTTTTTAATGTTTTATGGCTTTTCTCACAGTGAGCTTGACGTGAAGCACTTTGAGATGCATTTTTTTTTTTAACACAAACTTTCCTCAAAATGTTCCGAGACATCTGTCGAGAGACGTGATGAAGGAATTTTAGCTTTAGAAAAATGCAAGCAGATTTTGATTCATGGATTAACTGGACTAAAGATGACAAACGAAAAATACCATTCTCAATTTTTTGTTTCAGACAAAAGTAAAAATAGTATTACATTTTTTTGTGCTTCTAAATTTTTTTGCTTTAAGAGTTCAGAGCTCGTAGCTTGGCAGGCCTCAAGAGACCCATCCAACACTTGCCTGTGATTATGAACCCTGCAGGGCACAAGCTGCTGGAACATAAGTGAAATTTATATGCGACAATATATTCTCTGCAAGACCCCGCTGTTGTCATGAGCCTAAATTTACTGCCTTTCACCATGACTGCTTTTAGAGTTATACTGAAGATCTAAGGTCGCGTTTTCAAGGGTGGTGCAGGATGACACTACAGGAATTTCAATGAATGGAGTAGAAAGTAAATTCTTCTCCCTGTGGAAGTGAAATGAGGTGAGAAATGTGTTTTAAATGTATTCTAAAACATTTCAAATCTTTGTTGCTGCCAGTAAAAATAGAAGGTGTATTGTACATGGAAATATAAAGGGCAGCAATACATATTACAGCCAGTGTATGTATGCAAGTACCCTGCATGGAGACTAACAGAAAAAAACTTGTGTATTTTAACTGTAACTGGAACATACCAGGTACTTGTCCTGTAAGTCCCAGGCTGTGGTAGTTACTGGTTCTATAAACACTTGAAAGGGGAATATTGCTGATGATTTAGAGGCTACATGAGAAAACACAACTTTAGCCATCTTCAGCTGCTTAAACAAAGTCACGTCACAGAGGCAACAGATCCAGGACAGAAACCCAGACATGTATCCGCAAGCGGCACTGTCCAGCCCAGGGGTCTGCAACCTGCGGCTCTGGAGCCACATGTGGCTCTTTGGTCCCTCTGCAGCGGCTCTTTCAAGCTT
>JARVGV010001153.1:1807621-1817680 GCA_031762435.1 Hypsolebias longignatus | reverse complement strand
CTCATTTTGCTCAGAGGACAACAATGAGAAATTTAAACAGTGTGTGCGACTCGCTAAGGGTGATGGCTCAATTTCATGTCTCACATGGAACGTCTTGTGTTTAAAAGGCCCTTAATGCAGCCGCTGACCCAATTTGTCTCTTCAGTGTGGATCCATGGAGTCCTCCCTGTTTGTTGTGTGCACGCTGGGGCATTTTGATGTAGATTTCAAAGCTGCATAAGAAAGTTGCTGCTTCATCTCAGTCATTCAGATAGAATGAGGACAATCAGTTAATGTTTAAATAAATGAGCCGATGCAGAAAAAGGCTCATTTTAAATCTTCGAAGTTTCGCAGGGTTTTCGTAAGAACTGAGTCTCAGACAGGCTGTCAGAGAGTTCATCCTTCAGTTGTAGAAATACTGAGAGAAACACCAACTTTTAGAACCGCTGAGAACTTTTTATTACTAGTAAAACCACCTCAATGGAAAAAGTGCGGTCAGCAAATAGAACTGTGCCTTCATGTTGTGCACTGCACGGGATACAGTTTTAACGCCCCGTCAGCAGCAAGCAGGTCTGATCAACAAGGACAGGAACAGGAAAGTCAGATTTAAGAAGGCTGCCTGTCTGGGACGGAGTCGGGGACTACGGAGAAAGAAGCATCCCAAAGACAGATGTTCATCAAACAAATTCAGCAACGAAGAGAGCAAGACGTTCCGGGTTTGGCGAGGAGTCGACCAGCTCTGGAGTTTGTTCCACTTTTCCACAAGTCGCAAAAACAACCATAAATAATGCAGAGCAGCAAATAAACAAGTCAAGGATGAATATTTATGCTCCTCGGGGCGTGCGAGTTGTTTTCAAGGTTCCTTTAAGAGAGCGATCTCAGCCGCTGGTGAAAGCCCCACACTAACAAAGCATCAATGAATTGATTGAGTGCATAATCGATCAAAACTTCCAGTGCGTGTGACACAAATGTAAGATTGATAAAAGCCTGCGCGGTTGATGCTGGCACCGGTTCTGCTCTGAAGATTACAGGCTTTGAGAGAGGAAGGAACACCCAGTTCAAAACCATGAAACGAGTTGAAGTGATGGGAACAGCTCACTGTCAGAGGACTCTGCTCAAGGTTTACAGATGTTTTTAACTACTATGGCTGAGAGGGTTAACTGCCCATGAACCATGTGTTTGAATCACCAGAGAGTTCAGAGAGCGCTGAACGAGGAGCTGATTTGATCCTGCATGTGCAGCTGGATGGTCGAGGTCATCGGGCCTTCTGTGCGCTGAGGGCTGTGATTCTCCTGACTGGGCTCCATTCATGCAGAACCTTTTTAAACATCTCGCAAGTCAAACCAGTTTAAATCTTCTCGTGTCCTCGAGTGCGGCTTCTTGGAATAAGAGGATTTTCATCCAACACTCACTTGAATAATCGTCCTCCTTGTTTTGATCTTCTGCACGTCACAGGAAGAATAACTTGCATGTTGATGCTTCTGCAGTTTTAGCTTCAGAACGTGGACGGTCAACAACGTGGATGATTCTGGTGGAACCAACGTTTTACTGCGGTCGCATGAATTATTAGCTTCTGTTTTTTTAATGCACAGACTTTTGTAAACACAAGAGTCAAGTGAGAAAAAAAAGCAAAAAGAAACTTCCAGTGAGCTTCTGGTTTTTTACTGGGAGGCCATGATAAACTTCTGAACATGGTTTAATGAATAAATCAAACTGTGTGCACACCATAGATGGTTAGATGAAGCCAGAACCTCACTGGGCTGCGGCTGTCGAGACCAGTGGTGAATCCATCTTCTCAGTTGAGCTTTTATAAATCCTGGGTGGTGGGGACAGTGGTTTGTGCGACCGCCTCGCAGCAGGAAGGATTCTGGTCCAAACAAAAACCAAAAGACCTTCTTGTGGAGACAATGTTCTCCTGTGTGTCCTTGTGATGGACTGAGACGTGTCCATCATGTCCCCACCTCTGTCCCAGTGTCTGCTGGAGATGGACACCAGCTCACTCGAGGTCCAGAAGAAAACTTCCTGCACATTTTGACTCAAACTTCACTCTGAGCTCCAGAAAATGTGTTCAGTGTGGTTCCAGGTGAACTTTGTGTACCTTCTTGTATATTTGTGTCTCCAACAACTTCACAGACCGATGAAGAACTTCTCTAAGGCTGTATCTGAAGAAGTATTGCACTTAAGATTCAAGCTGAGCAAACTGATCACCACCAGAAGCTCGTTAGAAGAGGCCCAGTAAGCTCGGCTCCTTCATGAGAACGTCTCCCTGGTGGCTCTGGGCGCCACCTTCAGCTTATCTTCTGTTAAATTACAAGCAGCTGATCGTCCCAAAACACACAGCTGGAGACGATCACAAAAAGTCCGACTGGTAATTTATGAAAATAACTAAATGTGTCCCCATGTAAACCTGCCCGGGAGGAGTCGACGAGGGACAGGACGAACCCCAGAAACCATCTTGGCTCCAGCAAACTGGTTGGTCCTCTTAAGGTGTTTACTGCTTGGTGGAGAAACAGTTTACTGGAACTCCTCTGACTGATGAAGCCCTCTGGATGGAGGGCGAAACGTTTCTATTAAAAAAAAGAACCTGTCCAGATGACCTGACAGAATTATTGGATTTGGTACCTGGATGACTGAGCATGAACTTTGTTAACAATTTTCACTTCATGAGTTTGTGCTACTGCCTGATGAATCCAGCATGAACCTTCAGTACAAGTTCAGGTTTCTTGAACGATTAAAACAAGCAGCTGTGGAGTTCACATCATCGGTACCGTCCTGTCAGACAGACGGGGAGGATCATTTTGATGGTAAAACAGTCGAGCGAACAGAAGCGGTCGTTTCTTTCCTCTTGTTTTCAGAGTGACAGCAGACGTGATGATGGCTCGAACCAGTTACATCCCACCAGGATGAACTCTGAGTTGCAGCATGTGCTGTAGGTAAGAGAACCCTCTGGAAGCACGAGCCAGTGACAACTGATCATTTGCTTTGTGGAGCTTTGCTTGTTACTTTATCAGAATGATTCAAATGACCACCTTCATTCACAAGACGAGCTTCCATGAGGCTCATTTCTGACGTTAAGTCGTTCAAACTCGAGCGCTGTTGAAGAAATGATGCGTTCAAGTTCAACAAGTTTTTCTCTTTACAGTCTCTTCTTTATGGTCCATACTTTATTCACTTCTGATTATTCAAATGTCAAAATGTTTGATTGGAAAATGTCTGGTATGATTTATAGTATTGTAACTTTTATACTTAGTGAATTCTTTAACTTTATTGATTTATTTTACAAAAAATATATATATCTCCCTTATAGAATCGTATTAAAATATCATTAATTACATCAAAACTTTATTTGAAATCTTCCTCAGCACACTTTCTCTATGTTTGTTTATGCTTCTTTTAGCTTTTAGCTGCTGCATTGCTAACTTTAGCTTGTAGCTACAGTTTAAAAGTACCGTATTTTCCGCCATTCACGTCATACTGCCCTATAAGTCACATCAGTGCAAATATGTCTAATAAAGTGGAAAAATCTATAAATACAGTATGTCACTTCGCCGTATACGTCACATCTATTACGCGTCACCACTGAGAACGCGGAAACGTGGGCCGGTGTTGTAGCAAAAATCGACTGGCTACCAAATGGCAGCCGTGGGAGCGTGCACGGGAGGACTTACACATTTAACAAGATTAACACTTAAAAACAATTATTTGCTTGTTTAACATTATAGTAATGATGTGTTTCAGTTGAACTTTTACTTAATAAATGCACTTCAATGTTCAAATCAGCTGCATTTCACTGGGGCGGCGCAGCGGAATGAAGCTGATTTGATGTTTTCTCCAGGCGGATGACAGTGGCAACCTATGGCAAGCCGATTGTGTCATTAATAGCCACTTTTACCAATTACATGACACAATGGGCATGCCATACAACTCAAGTGCCATCTACTGTCTGAAAATGGTAGTGTTCAATATTTTCAGTCAGAATGAAAGAAAAAGGTCATATCTCAGCCAAAAATTGCTTCATAAATATGTGAGAGAAACATAAATATGTAGCGTTGGCAAATAAATCGCAGGGCATGCAAATTATGCAAAAACTGTGACTTATAGGCCAAAAAATACAGTATCAAATTGAAGGCCCCGTTCTGAGGTCTGGACTCTTTTCCGGTTGATGCTTGTACAGAAATATTTGGGTGCATGCTTCACATCACACTACGCTTAAATGTACATAACTGCTACTTTTATCCTGAAACTGCATGCAAATGTGTATTTTTTCTGTTCCTAAATACACTAAAGAATGATACAGTTACAACATAAATCAAAAAGGAGCTACAGGTTCGTTTTATTTAGTTTTCATCTGTGCTTTGAAACATGAAGCTGTTAGCTACGGTTCTGCTGATTTTTAGCTGCTACTTGAATGAGACATTTCAGGTTATTTTAGCTACTTTTCTGCTTATTAAAAAAATCAGCTTATTATTTAAAATGTTTCAGATTTTTTTGCAAATGCAAGTTCCCTTGCAAGTTGTCTTTATTCTTTATCTAAAAATAACCATTACTATGTACAACGCTGTGTTGGGACTTTGGTGACTTGACAATAAATTCAGTTTTTATTCACTGTCTGATCGAGTTGATGTTACTATGATAAAACAGGACGTCACGTCCACAAGACAAAACATCCCAAATTATCCGTCTGTGTAAAACACCAAAGTCAGGGCCAAGATTGATCTTATGTCATAAGGAGGAGTCTTGTTTTGTTGCAGCTTCCTTCCTCTGAACTTGACGTCAAATTCTCTGCCCTGGCAGTTGTGGCTCATTGCTCTGACAGCAGAGCAGCGACAACGACACAGCCGATAAACATCCTCCTCAATATGTCACCTCTTGACAGCGAGAGGAAAAGATTCAGGAGGACATCTCTGACGTGTGCAGCTCTCACAGACACAACATGTATAGATGTATATCTATCTCTCTGTACTGTAGCTGTATAATACAGGAACACAGCAAATGTTGTCTATGTGCAAAAGTGAAATACCAGCAGTAACATTAGATCTGCAGCTGCGTAGCAGAATAAATGTTTCTACTCACTTGCGTCCAACACCGCTCCCGTTGCGATGTATGCAGATCACTTCCCGGGTCTGAAAGCCCACCTGGATGTCCCAGAAGGGGCTTTCTTGACGGTTCAGTCGATTCCTGGACCGTTTCTTCTGAATAAGTTCCCTGGTCTCTGGATCTTTAACTCCAGCTCGGTCCCTGAGGCCTTGGCCTTTGCCTTTCCTGCGTTTGGCCTGTCGTGCTGTCCGTGTCTGAGGTAGGGCGCAAGGGCTCCATGGTCCGACCCTGAGACTGTACAGGCCCTCTGGACCCGTGCACGTTCCTGGTTTACAAGACTGGAATTCAGTGAGATTGGGACAAATGGAGCCTCCAAAAAGCGGAGGAACCAGGACGCTGCGTACTCTGTTCCTGAGGCCTGTTCCGCATGTTTTGGAGCAGGAAGTCCACGGCGAGTACTCAGAAACCACACAGTCCTGAGGGCAGGGGATCAAACACGCCTGCTCCAGGCGAGGCTTGGGCTCAAAGTACTCACAGATGGCATCCTCTGCTGGAGACCCATCAGACTTGAGCATGCAGCCCACCTCCCGAGTCTGAATGCCCTCTTCGCCTCCGCTGCACGTGAACAGCCGTGGGGCCCCGAAGGCTCTGGCAGACACCGGCACACACTCGTTCCAGGCACCCAGTTTCCAGTCGTACAGGTCCTTGTGCCAGTCGCACACTCGGAAACAGTTCCTCTGGTTGGAGGGACGCTGACCCTGGTCACAGTTCGTGTGGAGTGTCGTCCAGCCGTCCACATGGGCGCACCACACTGCTCGGCTCTGGCTGCCGCCCGGACCACAGTCGCTGCCCATGCACCTCCCCCACGGACCTGGGAAACAAGAGAACACCAGTAAACCACACTGAAGACACAAACCTCCCAGTTACATGTGATTTAATCAAAAAGAGTGCTCTGTATGAAACGTTCAGATAAAACTCTATAACACAGGGAGGGTTCTGCTCAGGCAGGAAGAGATCTCATCCACTTTTTGTCAGGAATCAGAATATTGATCAAATTGCAGGAAATTCAGTTCAGATCGTTTAAAATGACGATGAGATTATTTTACAAACTGGTTCTGGACTGCAAATGTAAAATTACCAACAAACCTTCAGATGGTTTCATATCTATATTTATATCTGATATGCAACTTGAAAATATAAACAATATTAATCACTGAACATGTTGCACATTTCAGATCTTTGACCATTAAAGAAGCACAGACACTTTAAATGAAGATGTGCACAAAGCAACAAAAACATGCAACATAAAGCTACTGTTCATGATATTAGTTGCAGAATTAGCATCTACCACACCCCAGTTTAATTCAAAATCGAAAACTGAGTCTTAAAGCAATTTTTGTGTTGGCTAAGGCCAATTAGATTTATCTTGAGTAGAGTTGACCCCGAGAGTTAATCATGTAGATGATTAGTTTCTGAGAGTTTCATTAACATCTGTCCAACTGTTTGAGATATTTTGCAAACAGGGTTTTGACTGCACATAGTTTATGATAAAATTATAAAAACTGGTTTTGCACAGTCAGTTACTCAAAGTATGGGTTTGGAATGACTCTCAGCTACTACTATGTCAAATTTTAGCTCATTATCTGTAAAAGTGGCTGAGATTTTTGTATTTTAACCAAAATGAAAGGATTTGTCATAAGAACAAGATAATTTTGCAGCACAGTTCCAGAGTACACAAACAAAAACGATTGAAAGTACACACCGTACGCTTTATGAGGTCTGAAAAATGAAATAACAAAAGACCTGAAATATTTCATGTTTGACTCTGTATGTTTTGAACGAGGGTGCTCCTGCATGCAGGTGGGATGAAGAAGCTAAAGAAGCTAAATGAGGAGTTCTGTGAATTATCTGTGATGTTTATCTGCTGACAGCCTGCAGAGGTTCTGCAGAACTTCAATACCTATTCTGTCTCGGTGCCAAAGTCTCCGGCACAGATCTCAAGTTCCAATGAACAGAAACGGAACCAAAGCAGGAAGCGTGCACAGTATTTCCCCTCAAGTCTTATAAAAATCAGAATAGTTCATCTAGAAATTCAAAACTGTGATCAGACCCAGACAGAAATGACCTCCAAGACAAATCTCTGACACAGCTCTTTGCTCAATCATCTCAAGAACGTGGAATTTAACCAGTTAAAGATAAAAAAGGGGTAACCCACTGAGATGCAGCTCCTGCTGTGAGCAGGAGCAGCGATGGAGACGATCTCGTGAAACATCCCGTCCTCTCATAATGTGAGGCTCTGCGAACCTTCCAATAAAACAATACCATGTTTTTAATAAGCTGACGTCATTCACAGTTTTGAAAACTTTTTGTTTAATACCAGCTGGCACCCTGCTGTAGATCGAGTGTAAATAAAACCTGATAAAGTTAAAGCCTAGTTTTATTTGAAGGAATGCATGTCGCCCGCCGTCTTTTACAAGATCATTTTATGATGAGCAGAGACAGAGTTACAGATATTTTGATCAAATTTGTAAATAATATGTAGAACCTCACAGTGTAACATCTCACAAGACCTGTTCAAACTGAAGTATGTGTTGACAATGACTCTCAGCTACTACCACACCAGATTTTATCATGATAATCTGTAAAATTGACTGAGTCATGGCCACTTTTGTGTTTTTAAAGATAAGTTAACTGTGGCAGCCATCTTGAAATGGTTGCCTCCTAAAGTTAATGTAGATGAACTCTCAGTGATTACATTGACTGTTTTATTAAAATCTGTCCAAAGGTTCATGAGATATTTTGCTAACAGGCAGTCATATGCACAAATAATGCCTACTGATTGTAAGTGAAGTGGATTTTTAAAAATTAACAATGCAAACAATTACTGTATATATTAAAATAATTTAAATAAAGCTCACACTAAAGTTTTTTTAAATTGTTGTTCTTTGTCCCCATCGTGGAGCAAGTTCAAGTTTATTGTCATTCTCATCATATGTGGTACACGAGGTGGAATTAAATTATGTACTCAGGGTCCCAGTTACACACAAAATAGCAAAATATTAAAAGAAACAAATAGGAGGAACTGAAAAAGCCCTCCATCTGTCTGTGCACGTAGTGAACATAAGATGAAAATAAGTGAGGTGCAAACTTCTCTTTTGGTGTGTGGCTGCATCGAGGCAAAAGAAAGGTCTTCCAACCAAAAAAATAAAAAATAGAGTTGCCAAGTCAAAATCCAAAATGGCCACCAACATATATACTGTATATATAAGTAAACTGGCCAGCCCTATAATCTGAGAAAACTGTGCTTTCTAGTTTTTGAATTCTATAGTTTCCACTAAAGACTGGGTGGCTGAAAATTAATCTATGGTGCCCAAGGCCACCATTGGCCACCCTCTGGCTCCGCCATTGCACTGGATCTGTCACTGCACGCCTCGCACAAGAAGAAAAAACTATGTTTGTGCTGCTGCACAGTGTAACCCCTCCCCACTTGAATATCTTTCACCAAAGCAGTAAGGGGGTTACATCCCCCACAGTTAACCCCAGTCCAGAAAAACACTCATCTCAAAAACTACAAACATTCACTGTTCAAGTCCCTGAGCGACATGGTACATCAGTGTTCTTGTTCCTTTTTGTTCTGTTTCATGAATGTCTCCACAGATGACCCGGTCATTCTGGGCCTCCTGCTGAGGATGCTGCCACGGACCTCCCTGCTGCCTGAGGAGTGTGATATCCTCATGAAGAGTCTGCTCTCTGACTGGGCCTCAAGTGTCTCTTTAATGAATCTCTGTCCCTGCAGGGTCAGCCTCACTGAAGAACGGGTCGCTGTTTCCCTCTCGCCGCTGCTGCTGGTTATTTCTTGGATCCGTGGCGTCTGACTCCGGCACTCCTCGCCAGGACCTCTCTCTCCACGCGGGTCAGGGTTCGTCTCAGGATCATCTCTGCTGTGGGGCTGCTTCTTTGCTGCAGCGCCTCCAGCCTGTGAACGTGCCTCGACTTCGGAGCGCTCACCCGAGCTGCAGTTCAAAACAATACAACGGCTGCACAACAGAAATGACTCCAGGTGTCAGTGGAAATCTGTGAAACTTCCAACAGACTCGCCGTCAGTGTGCAGAGGAGCAGTGTGACGAAGGGACCATGTGATTCAGCCTCTCCAAGTTCAGTTTGTCAGAATAATTCAAAAGATATTCTCACAGAACAGATTTACGTTGGTGTAAGTTGGAGGTTTATGTTTATTTACTGAACTCACAAACTGAGCGTCTGAAGTAAGGTTTGTAGAAATAAACAGTCTGGAAACGATTTGAGACTAAGAATTGATCCACTGGTCCCAGTGGCACCCTGCAGCCATGATCCTTTAGCTCATCAGTCAAAAATAACCTCCAGAACAGTCAGGGGTGATTTCAGCCTCTTTATAGGAGGTGATCAAGCACCCCTGAAAAATAAATCATTAGGATTTTGTAAAAAAACTCAGTTCTCAAACCTTAGATCCACTAAAATATTGAATTAAATTTGAAATAACTGATGACGCAAACGAGCCAGTAAAATCTATGATTTGCTTTGTATGAGTCAGATCCTCGACTCCACCTGTCAATCAATCCAGCAGGCTCGTCAGCAATTTGTCCTGCAGAGCTCCACCCACTTTTCTTCTGACAACAACGTCGGGGTTTTGCTTTATGGACACTTTGCCGTCAGAGGGATTTTGTGAAAAATCCTCAGAAACATGGTTAAACATTGTCAGTGGAGAACATGACGCTCAGACACGTTACACGTTAGTGTTTAGAGAATATAATTCCATTTCCAAAACCTAAACAGAGTCTGGAAAATGTAAAAGATGATAAAGCCCTGCGGCCGACCTCATGAGCAGCTGACGGTTATAAACAGGAAGTACCAAATGTTCATCTGTACAAAGGTACCTGCAGGTAAATCCTCCATTTTCTGTCATAATTACATAGTTATTGTTTGGCTAATGGTTAAAGGCGCACTGACATGATGTTTGAACTTTGCATTAAATGGCACAACATATATATCTTGTATAATTGAACTATG
>JARVGV010001153.1:1764940-1775164 GCA_031762435.1 Hypsolebias longignatus | reverse complement strand
AGGTCTCCAGTCCATCACAGGGACACCCTGGACAGGTCTCCAGTCCATCACAGGGACACAGAGACAAACGAGACAAAAAACGTTCACTCTCTCATCTAGGGACAATTCAGAGTCACCATCAGTCTAACATGTTTTTGGTCTGTGGGGGGGAAACTGGAGTACCTGGAGAAAACCCACACATGTACGGAGAGAACATACAAACTCCACCCAGAAAGGTCCATGGCTGGGATTTGAACTGGCAACCTGCTCGCTGAGAGGAAACAGCCAGACCCACTGTGCCACTCAGCCCATTGTATTTTACATAAAGTAAATACAGTACAGTATTATATTGTGAATTTAAAGATTTATTTTAACCTATTACAGTCAGCTGTTGGTAATTTTATGTTAGAAGTAAAATAAATACATATTTTAATGTAAATGAAAGATAATTCTTGGTGTTATCAGAACAGCTCACTTCTGAGCTCCGGGGAGCGGCAGAGGGTCCACGAGGTGCACGAGAGCCTCAGAAACGTGACGTGCAGGAAAATGTGTTGGATGGTTTGACGAACAGCCGTCCAGTCCAACAACAACAAATAAATTATATTGTGAGCTCCAAGAAGGAAAAGAATCATCCAGGTTGTCCTCAGCAAGAAGTCCAAAAGCCGAGTTCTGTGATGGTACGAAGGTTTTATCAGAGTTCTGGCAAAAACTCATTTCCACCTCAGTGATGGGAGAAGCAACGCAGAAACATCCAGCAGAGCTTGCTGCCTTCAGCACCGCCTGCCTGCCGGACTGAGCTGCAAATAATTAAAGATGTTTAGAGAATTAAAAATAAAAATGCAGCCTGTTGGATGTTCCTGCTGCAAAAGACGGAACAACTTGCACCTGAAATGCTTCTTGGCAGTGACGGGACATCTTGTTGTGGAGCAATGGGAACATTAAAAATGGTAAAAGCTTTTATACAGTGTCATAAACCCAAGATGGAAGTTGGCATAAAGTTTTGTCAAGTTATTGTCTGTCAGAGCACCAAGTTGTTGTCCCCCCCCGTACCGTACGACTCGTGCACCCATCGGCAGCACTGAACCCGTCCTCACATGTAGCTGTCAGGAGAATCCACCGCTGCACTTTAGCTGATGAGCTTCCAGAAGGTCAGTTTCACACCGTGAGGCCGACCTTCACGAACACGCACACAAACACGAGCGCTATGGATGCAGAACGACGGGGTTTCAGTTTGCTGACACATTTTTACTCCATCTGAGAAAACCAGTCAATCTTTTGTCTGAAGAGGTTTGTGAAAACATTTAGAACGCTCTTTATTAAAAATAATAATTACCATATTTTTCAGACTATAAGGAGCACTTGAATCCTTTAATTTTCCCAAAAATCAACAGTGAGTCTTATAATCTAGTGCACCTTATGTAGTAATTCTGGTTGTGCTTAATGACCTCAAACAGATTTTCTGTGGTACATGGTGCTCAAAAATCTGTCAATGTTTTAGTTTTGATTAATGCAGCTTATAATACGAAAAATACGGTAGTTATAAACGTAGCAGTGAACCAACAGTGTGTATACAATGAGCTGAGGTCAGAAATAGTTAAGTCACAACGAAATAAAAACGATTTTATCCACGATGAAGTGAACTCCCTGCAGGTCTCACTCCAGAACAACCTGCCAGCATCCTTCCTGCTTTAGTGCTCTGCTGAACTCTCCACTCATCATTATCCTGAAACATCGCTTGTACTTTAGCGTTCCTCCTGCATAAAACTCTTTTATCATCAGGTGACACCCTCAGTCTTCATCCAGCCTTCATCATTAGGGCAGAAGGCGCTCAGATAAATTCATGAAGGGTTTGGAAACATGAAAGAAGTCTCACTGAAGGCTGCAATGAGATCAGTTGGCATCTCGGAGCCTAGTAGCTCCGCCTCCTCTCCCCTTAAAGTTTGCACAAACTTTAGATTGTTCGTTAGAAACTGGTTTAAAAACTGGTTTAAAAACTGGTTTAAAACTGGTTTAAAAACTGGTTTAGATTATTTTAAAACATGAAGCTTTTGTGTTCATTTTTCCACAAGTTTGGAGGAGAGAATTAAAGACAAGTGGTTAATTTCCTCATTGAACCTTCAACTTTAAATGTTTAATGTTTTGTGGTGTTTTAGTTTCAGGGGTGACTATGACACACAGCTGGAATTATACAAACTATTTCAACAGATACATAACGTATAAAAATATATAAATGAAGTAGCATAATGTGTATTGTATTGGAGTTTAAAAAATTAGAAAGTTATTCATTTTGTTCTGTTACTTGAAGATTATTATTGTTTGAACTAATTGTTTAAAAAAAGGGGCAGATATAATAAGATTTTTTCTTCTTTCTGCTACCTTTTATTTTTATATTTTGTATGTTATCATTTATGGGATTGTTTTGTATTGTATTTTAAAAATGAACAAATGTATAAATAAAATAAATACTTGAAGAGTCGTCGTTTTCAGGATGATGCTGCCTCCTTTAAACGATCTAACCAGGGATGTTGGCTTTAGCTGGACTTCTTGTGGGTTTATGTTTCAATGATAGGATTAATATTCAGTCTTTTATGTATCAAGAGTTCTGACTAAGCAGGTAGATATTAAAGTTTAAACCTGGATGATCTTCATTAAAGCTGTTGTGACTGAGTGCCTCAAACATGCGAGTATAGTTGGTCCAAAATGCTTTAAAGAAACTGCAAAAACAATAATACAAGGCAAAACATAATACAAGGCTGGCTTTGCTTCAAGCAGTCCATGTATTTATAGAAAAATAACAATTAACAAACAACAACATGGAAGAATAGTTAAAATCAGGTTCCTGAGTCAGAGTTTAGAGGAGACGGGTGTTCCCCAGATTCAACAAACAATGAGTGAAAACCAGGGAACTCCTTTCATTCCTCGCTGTTCCTCTCAGTTTATTTATCCACAAACGCTCCAACACAACCTCTTCTGCCTCCGTGTCTCCATTAATCCACTCCTCCATCGTTTCTTCCTCTTCTTCAGGCCCAGAGCATGTAAACAGCGAAGCGCTGCCGGGTCTTTCAGTTTCACTCACTGGAGAGCAGCCAGTGAAAACAGAAAGACACGGAGCAGCAACAGTCGAGCTTTAATGATCGTAATCCTCTGTAAATTAACAGCAGACGATAAAGAAAAGATTTTCTTTGTCAGATGTGAGACGTGCAGCGTTGACCCAGAGTGTCGCAGCTGCCTGCATCATCCTGCATCATCCTGCTGGTTCTTAAACACCTCATCCATGCTGGCTGAGATCTCATCTGACCTCACGTCCAAAATAAAAGTAAAAATACAAACATGGAGATCAATAAAAGATAGGTCACGCACACACACACACACACACACACTTAGCAATGTGCTCATGCTAGTTCATGGAGGGTTCACCAGCAGGCTACAGCAGCACGACTGACCTACATTTCATTCACACATAGACAGGCTTTGAGAAGCACACACATGCATGCACACACACACACACATGCACACGCACACACATCAATGTATGGTTAGTGTGTGTGTGTGTGTCTTTGTTTATGTTTCCTTGTGAGGTCCATTTTCCAACTTTTACCTCACTGTGAGGACCAGCTGCTCCTTACGAGGTCCCATTAGAAGCTGGTGCCGTTGGGGGGTCATGGGTTGGGTTTAGGATTAAAGTGTGAACTGAGGATGGGTTCGGTTTGTTCATTCAACCTTTATTTATACAGTTAGTCTCAATACTCATTTACAATAGAGCATATAGAACCGGATTCAAAAAAAGTTGGGACACTAAACAAATTGTGAATAAAAACTGAATGCAACGATGTGGAGATGGCAAATGTCAATATTTTATTTGTGATAGAACATAGATGACATAGATGTCCCAACTTTTTTCTGGTTTGTAAACTGAGCATTGCTACAATGGCCAACACAAATCTGATGTTTCTTTAGATTATTTTGAGTCACTATCAAAAAAAGAGTAAGGGTTTCAATAAACGACTATCAGGAAGTTCCCCTTTGATGTCACTTCCTGTTTCTCTTTAGCTGCCTGAAGTTTATAAGAAATAACGAGTAAATTCATGTGTATTATGCTTTTTTAAACATTTATGTTTTCTTCTATGTTTTGCATTTGCAGGTTGCGCATATCAAAGGCACTTTAAAGGAGATCGAGTTGGAAAATGATACGAGCATAGATGTTTCTTTTCACAGCACAAAATCCCTGAAAGAACACCTGTACAGATGTTTGATCAGTGTGGCATGCAGACATTAGGATCTCTCTGTCAGGACCCAAAGCTTCACTCCATGAGCCGTCATTTCTTCTGACAAGGAGCGCTCATGTTCTGTAATTATGAAAATCAAACCCACTTAAACTTTTACAACCTCCACCAAGTACGGTTTTTATTTGTTAAATGGTTTGTTTTTAGTGGTTTGTTTAGCTTACGCAGCGTTTCCCCCCAGAGACTAACTGGGAGGAAACCACTGGTTGGTCATGCCGAGACAACACGGGGTCTTCTTTTAAAGTTTTAAACGTCTCCAAATTGTTTCTTTTTATGACTTTAGAGGTTGTAAAAAGATAAAAACCTGGACTGTAGTAAAACAAACTGATTAAAAATGAGGTACAGCTTTTTCTGTTATTGACAGACAGCAACAAGCACCAACACATTATCTAATAAAATAATTTTTAAAAAACATGGATTTTAATTTATTGTTACAACGTGGAAAACCTGTTCTGTGAAAACAGATTGCAAAACATGGACATAATCAACAGCACGAGGATGCCCATTAAATGCACGCCGTGCGTGACAGGTACATCCACAGGTAGCGGGGCAGAGGCTCGCACATGCACAGTCATCACATCTCTGTCGCCATGACAACGGCTGTCAAATGGAGCGTGGCGGCAGGGGCAGCTCAGACCCTGAGTGACAGGTGTGACAGCTGTATAATCCAGTGTGTTGTGCTCTCAGAGAAACACTCGCACAATATTCAGGGAGGTGGGGGGGGGGGGGGATCACAGCCACCCACAGCTGAAGAGAACTTATAATTACTCGAATACACCAGAGGGCCGAGGGTTCGTGTTGTGTTAATTCTTTCTTTATATTTAATTGTGTTCTCTCTGAGGTACGAGCTTGATAAACACATGATGTACGCTTTAATAAACACCTTGAAATCCAGCTGGCTACGCAGCTAATATGCCAAACATTTCAGCTTCAGACGTCCCATGGGGAGTTTTAGCTCTTTATTGTCACTGCAAGCCAAATATGCTTTTTCCTACTGCGAGCTAAAGGACGAGGGGGGCGAGGAGGGGGATCAATGTGGATGTGTTTTTCTTTAATAACAAATGATGATGAAATCTACTGTTGACTCAAATAAAAAGCACACCAACGGGTCAGCTCCTAAATTAGAAATGTCGTTCAAATAAAAGTTTGATTTGCACAGCTGCCCTGATGTGCAGGAGTCAACGGGGAGAGGAAAATTGTCGACGGAGCCGGGATCATAAAATCCAACACAAAAAGAATAAACCTAAAGAGGACATTGAGTTTTTAAGACTCCCGCTATTCATAGCTCTCGAACTTTTCCACGTTTTATCATCAGTTCTGTACAAAACTATTGCAAAACAACTGGGGCACTGGAGCAAAAATAAGTTAAAAAAATAAAATAAGACTGAGATAAACGGCTGCAGCAGCAGTTTGTAATATCATGGGTAATCTGGCAAGAGGACTGGGTCTAAAAAGAACAAATAAAGACAGAACCTCTCAAAAGTAAAGATGGGCAGAGGTTCACCAGTCTCCACAATGTGCTTCTAAAATTAGTTGTCAGAATGAAATATACAGTATTTGTATTTTTGAAACTAGGAAAGTCACAATTTGTGAAGTTAAAAACAAAACATGAGGATTTTTCTGGGGTTTCATGAGCTAGACCAACAAAAAGTCACACTTTGTCATAATTCAAAATGATACATGGCTTTTATGTTGTTGTTTTTTAAATAAAAATCTGAAATGCAGCAGCTGCCTTTGTATTCATCTGCCTACGCTCTGATACCAAGCACTAACATCCAACTGCTTTTAGAAACAACCAAATTAGTTGAGGTCAAACAAAAATTTCAGTTGCTATAGATGTCTGAAGATAAAAGAGACAACCACCAAAAGATTGAAGCTGTAACTGCAGCGGACGAGAAGTTTACAATGTATTGATTTGGACTGCTGAAAATAAATGTTGAATTTGAGGTTTTCATTAGTTGTCAGTTATAATCATCAATAAAAGTATTTGAAATATATCAGTCTGTGTGTAATGAATGAATATAATATACAAGTATAACTTTTAGAATGGAATTACTGAAATAAAATAAACTTTTTCATGATATTCTCATTTTATGACCAGCACCACACTAACTCTCAGAGTTTGTGTCATTGATGATGCTCAGTGACTACCACGTCACATTTTAACTCAATTTCTGTACATTTGACTGAGTTGTTGTTGGCTAAAGCTGTGGCAGCCATATTTTATCACTTGTAGACTGCATCTAATGGTTACATTCTGTGGGTGCAGTGATTTATGAAATATTTTGCTAACAGATAGTCAGGGTTGTCAAACAGTTTTTGCAAAAGTTTCAAGCTAAAATATTGTGTGTTTAAAGTATGTGATGATGCTCGGCTACTACCATACCAAATTTTAGTCCAATGTCCACAAACTTCCTTGAGTTACAGCCATACATGTGTGTCCTGAGGTCAGTGGGCTGTGGCAGCCATCTTGAATTGGGCTGACGTCAAACATGAATCAGTTGTAGATATTTACCCAGGTTGTTTTGAAAACAGTTTCGTTAAAATCTGTCCAGTTGTTCATGAGATATTTTACTTAAAGACACAAAGGCATTGCAACAATTATATGAGAAGGGGACGTGTCCCCCCGCAATAAAAAAAATATTCATTTGGACCTTCCCACATTTACCATGAAATATCAGTTTACCCAGCGATGTTTCTATTTCTTCATGAACAAACCCATTCCACTTGATTAATAAGAGAATATTCAAATGACTAAAAGTCCACTCCAGGTTTTCCAGTTTACCTACAACAACTCCACACCACATGCAGAGTTTCTCCTCCATCATCTGCCTTGGCAGGGTGCTCACAAGGGGAGACACCTCTTGTTTTGCATGCTAGCTTGGGGGCTAGTATGCATGAGCATGCTCTATTCACACAAGGAGAGCTGTTGGTCAGGCTACTTCTTGTTGCTCTCTAAAATAGATATTGAATCAAATGTTTATTTATGTAGGTAAACATAATGTCCAATCCCTTAAAATACACCAGAATGCAGGAAATGGAATTTACTTTATTCAAAATTTTGTGTGGGATAAGACGCAACGAATGCCCCCCACACACGGGCGCGCACACACACACACACACACGCGCGCGCGCACGCACGTACGCATGCACGCACGCATGCACACACGCACAAAATGTAGACCTTAATGCAACAATAAGTGTGTTTAAAGCATCTGTAACAGAATTGTTGCAGGTTTTACATGAGCAAAATGAGCTTGAGAGCAAACAGATTAAACCTCCTGACGTTAACGCATGAAGCTTCTGATAGAGATACAGTACAGTATGTTCCTACACCGTGACGTGCCACATTGAATCATCTCAGTCTCCTCAGACATGCAGGCCTGCTGCAGTTGCACTGACTTGCTTCCAGCCAGATGTGGGAGCAGCTGCAGAAGCAGCGTACCCCTCCCCACCCTCACTGTCTTCTCTAAGACGTCACTTCAGGTGGTTATGATGGACTGAAAAAAGCTACGATGACATTGGGGACACAACACGATGAGAAAGCTGTAAACATATTGGTTATCGTACACGTTTAGGCGGCAGATGAGGGAAAAGGACACAGTGGGATCAGCCGGAGGCAGTGAACGAAGAGGTCACACGTGCCATGATGAATTACTGTAGGCGGGGGTCGTCTCGGCTGCTTGTTCGTTAATGAGTCGTCTTTTTGGGGGGAGTACACAGCGACAACACAAAAGGGCACATCGATTCTCATCTGATTTTTACAGCACGTCCGTGGTGAGCCTCTTGTTTTGAAGCCAACTGTGCGCTCTCGTAATCGAGTACAGCTCGCTTATTTGTCAAACGACAAAAACCTCATTTGCATATTTTATGGATGGACAATAATTTGATTGCAGCATTTATGGGAGCAGAGCTGCACACGTAGAATTACAGGACTTATCAAAGACCTCATTATTTACTCTGAAAATTAGTCTTGATGAAATTTATACTCAAGTGCTCCACAAGTGACATGTGAAGCACTCGACTGCCCTTTGTCTGTTCCGTCGTTGATGGCAGTTGTTGGATGACCTACTGATGACTCTCGGTGATTCATCGAGCCCAGACAGACTCTCTAACCCACAGACGAGCCACAATCAGCCTGAGGGCCAGGAGCGACCCTCCCGCAGGCTCCACACAGGCGTATACGTCCATTAATAACAATAAACCTAAATGAATTAGTAAAAAACAACCTTTTACGTGTTAGGGCTCACAAAGTAAACACCATAGATACCTAAATGTAAATAATTGGATTAAAGTAGTCCCGTTTTTATTTGTCAAGTCAGTAAAGTGAGTTGTGGCAGAACAAATCTAAGTGTTCATGCTACACAAAGCAGGTCAAAGTTCAATTCCATTTCACCCCATGTCTTAGTTCTACTTCCTAGATGTTGTACCAAGGTTTGGGGCATTCTGATTCTTCTTGTGATGTAAGGCTCAAGGGTAACAGGTCAGGCATGGTTTGTTGGAATAAACATTATGTGCTGCAACAAGCTGGATCTATTCATCTTCAGTCTGTGCAGCTTATGTCAGAGAATCACGTCATGTGTGTCAATGCCTCATGTTGTTCAAACATTCGTTGTTAGCTTCTCAATATGTTGTAGGATTTCTGTTAAAAGGGAAAGAATCCCCTAAAATCAACAGAAAGTTCATTAATCTGTAGGAAATGGTAGTACTCTAGTTGTGTACTCAGAATGGTACATTTCTACTACTGATTATGTTTTACTGAGATCTTCAGCTTGGTTCAGTCACAGCCCTGGTGGCACACTGAGACGACAACACTTCTGGCACCTACCCTCCCATTAATGCCACAGTCTTAACTCTCCACACCACACCGCACCAGTTAAGGGCCTGCCCACTGCTGGTACCCACCCCCAGTCAGCTCGGTTTATGGGACCATCTTGTTTGCACAACGTTCCACTAACAGTAGTTTCTTTTGTCTGCTCCGTTCTTCACGGTTCACCACAGCGAGCAAACTCACAGGAAAAATTTGGCAGTTTGTTTTAGTCAAGGTTCTTTATCACCATTCGCACTACGTGTAGTACATGAGGTGGAACAAAATTGTGTACACAGGGTCCCAGTTACATTCAACAGAAAAAGCAAAGAAAACAGTAATAAGATCTGAGATATGAACTATGAGTGTGCTAATAGTACAAAAACAATACGCCGAACAACAGCAGCATGAACATGAGTCTGAGCAGATGAGTACGAATGAACACAGCAGATGACAACCGTCCTAACACAACTTGGGCTCAAACCTGCAACCTCAGGAATACAGGACTGTGGCACAGACCACCAAGCTACTGCAGCCCCTGATGCACCACTTACTAACAGGACCACACTGCTAACAGGACCACGCTACTAACGGCATCATACTGCTAACAGGACCACACTGCTAACTGTAACATGCTGCTAACAGGACCATGCTGCTAATGGCACCAGGCTGCTAGCTGCTAAAAGGACCATGCTGCTAACAGGACCATGCTGCTAATGGCACCATGCTGCTAATGGCACCATGCTGCTAACAGGACCATGCTGCTAACAGGACCACAATGCTAACTGTAACATGCTGCTAACAGGACCACGCTGCTAACAGGACCAGGCTGCTAACTGTGACATGCTGCTAACAGGGCCATGCTGCTAATGGCACCACGCTGCTAACAGGACTACACTGCTAACAGGACCACGCTGCTAACAGGACCATGCTGCAAACAGGACCACAATGCTAACTGTAACATGCTGCTAACAGGACCATGCTGCTAACAGGACCACGCTGCTAACGGCACCACACTGCTAACTGTAACACGCTGCTAACTGTAACATGCTGCTAACAGGACCATGCTGCTAACAGGACCACGCTGCTAACAGGACCACGCTGCTAACGGCACCACGCTGCTAACGGCACCACGCTGCTAACGGCACCACGCTG
>JARVGV010001153.1:1702121-1714540 GCA_031762435.1 Hypsolebias longignatus | reverse complement strand
GGCTTTTAGCTAGTATTCTGCTAATTTTTTTTTTTTTTTTTTTTTAACTAGTCTTTGGATACTGTATAGAGTTTTTGCTACAGGTCTGCTTTTTAACATTTAGCTGGCTTTGTGCTGCCTTTTTGAATTTTAACTACATTCTGCTACTTTTAGCCATTAGCTAACCCTTTGATACTTTTAATCTTTAGCTAGATTTTTGTTTATTTTAGATTATTCTAGCCTTTTGACACTTTTAGTTTCCAGATACATTTGGATATTTTTAATTTGAGTTATACTTTTTTTGTGGTAAATGTCAGTCCTTCAGCTGGTTTCTTACCAGCTGTTTTAAAAAGTGCTGAGTTTTAAAAGAACTCCAGTTTTCTAACTTTCATAGCAGCACATATATAACCTCAGCAGAAGCTAGCTGCTTTATGTTGCTACACCAGATGTAAGTTTAGGGACCCATTTGTGCAAGTTTCATTAAAATCTGTCGAGTTGTTCACGAGATACTTTGGTAACAGGCAGGCCCTTGAACAGTCACACAGAAACAGGCAGACCATCTTTTGGCGGTGGGCAGTAACAAAAGTTCTGAGATCTGTAGCCTGGATACATGAAAGAATAACAAACTAAAAAAAAGAAAAAACTTTTCCACTGTGGATGAGATGAGAGGAAGCAGCTCGTAGTGATGGCCTCCTTTCAGCTGGAGCGGTGAACAATGCCTGGGTTCCTGCCAGAGCGCCTCGTGAGCTGACACCCCACCAACGCTCGCTGGCACATCAAGGAGCTGCTGGTAATTTCCAGCTCGGTTAATAATAGAAAAGGAAGCGATCTGATCCCAAACGCTGAGCTGCTCCCCATCTTTTCACATCAGCCCCGCCCTGCAGGTTCAGCCTTGAGTTAATGTTGTTTCTCGCTGTACACGCACCACATAATCATTGTGAAACTCTGGGGGATTCACAGTCTACATGCTTCGTGGAACATTTAGAAAACACATCATTAAAATCATATTTTCTCTCAAGTAGAAAATCCGTATTTAGGGGATGTTCAAGGCCGCTGCTGACGCTGACGTCTGTCATTTAGCTCTGGCTCGGCGACAAACACGAGGGCGCCAAGTAGGGCAACGTGCGTCACAAAGGATCTGATTGGTTTTGAACACATTTCAGTCCAAGATAATAAGATGTATAAAAACAGTGCAGACGTAAAGGAACGTGTAAATGACCCCTGGATCGGATGATGGACTCTGCAGGTCAGTTTTCCGTCACCGTCACAGTTTATTTTCACATGTTCCCCTTAGCGCACCTACTTTTCATTGTTCAAAGATTGAAATTAATCAGTTATCAGTGTTATTTGATGACTGCTAGCTGTGTTTAAGAGCTGTTTTCTCTCATGGCAACACAGCGCCATCATCTGGACGTCTGAGAACACAAACTGCCTGAGAACAAGAACAGGTGTCTGAATACTGTATATGAGAAACTTGTCTACTACAGTTAGTTTAAATTTTAGATATTATGTTTTAATTTTAAATATTTTTTGTTTTTTAATCAGTTTATGCCAATATTTTATGTTTTGACAACAGTAAAGTGTCTCCTCTCCAGTAAAACTCACCACATATTGCAGCAAAGCTGAAGGCTGCTGCTAAACTTGCATTTAAAAAGTTTTTTTAAGGCTTTAAATGTGAACAAAATTTTTTTAAATATATATTTATCTTGTGAAAAAATAACTGCTTAATATGTCTCTTTTTCCTATAACGTTTGAATTTTTGAAGTTTAGGCAGAGAAGCATAATTTATAAATGTTTAAAGCAAATAATGGGCTAAAGTATTTGTGGTTAGACGTGGCACTGGGGGCTTTAGTGGGACAAGCGTCTCACAAAGCAGCAGGTTTCACCTCGTGTTTGTCAGCTGACTGGCTTTAGTGCAGTCACTGGTTCATCAGAGTTTCCATAACCAATGCTCTCTTTGGCTTCTTTAACACATAAACCTGCTGCAGAGAATAGTTTTGTTACAAAGCT
This sequence comes from Hypsolebias longignatus, assembly GCA_031762435.1. NCBI lineage: Eukaryota > Metazoa > Chordata > Actinopteri > Cyprinodontiformes > Rivulidae > Hypsolebias > Hypsolebias longignatus. Next base: position 1,712,551 of record JARVGV010001153.1, on the reverse strand, counting down.
ACAAATAGTTGTGGTCACAATCTGCAGAAAATGTAAACCTGATTTTTATTAAAAGTCTCTGCGGCTGAATGTTTCTGAACCAACTGATTCTACTGGACTGTTTCTTAGTGTTCAGGTTTCACCACACAGAGAATCAGGAGTCAAAGAAAATAAACCGTACAAAATAAAAGCCCCGTCATTCTTTTAAGAAATGCATATCACCCGCCGCCTTTCACGCCAGAGTTTTAGACTCAGAACTGCATCTCACGCTGAAACGTTTTAGACTTTTAATTAATTAAGTTAAACTTTGAGAATAAAATTATTGGTGATTTTGTGCAGTTTTGCAATAATCTTGTTGGAGCTCTGAGTACGTGAATGACTCTCCAGCAGATGTGTTGTTCAATGTGCTGGACTTAAAAATGTGTTGGGGGTGACGTTCAGTCACTACTACACCTAATTTTAGCCCAATATTATATAGACAATATTCATTAAAATCTGTAGATTCCAGTCCTTCATAAGATATTTTGCTAACAGTACAAATGAACACATGCATGCAGAGACATGGGCAACACCTTTGCCTTCAGGTGATAAGAGCACGTACGGCATTCTGCCAGAAGCTAATCTCAGCTATGTGAATGATTACTTTTTAGCCTTGACTGCACTTTCTATCTCATCATCAGTCAACTTGCATTGAAGGAACAGTTGAAGTGACCTCAAATAAAACAAGAACTCCAGTCTTCCAGCAAGTACGTCTAATAGAAGCTGTCCTTTAAGTGTCAGTTAATATCACTGTGACTCAGTATGAAATGTCACATTTGAAGATAAATGATTCCAAAGTGTTCATCTGTGGAGGCTCAAGTTCATGTGGACACACCTTCCACATGAACTTGTAATTAACCTTATTTTCTTGGACTTTATGCTTCTAATACACCACGTTTCAAGCCTCTTCTACGCACATGGCTGATACAGCTTTGATTCAATGGAGAGCAGGAGTGATAAAGAGGTCCATAAAGGAAAAGCCAGCCAACACATTCATTTATTATTTTGTTTTGTTATGATGCAGTAAATTACCATTACTACTAATTCTACTAATAATTATTAATGCTGACAAGATTTACAGCACAAATAAAACAACAAAGCACCAAAGCAGCACTTAAACTTGATTTATTAATAGCACAAATAATGAGTGATGGTTGTATTAAAAATACTTTACAAAACATTCACATGATTTATGTTTTCTTAACCTAAGTAAGCCATTTGATTTGGTAATGTCTTTAGCCTTGCTTTTTATTGTCATTTAGTGCATGTGTTTATTTTTAATAACATTATTGTGTTTGTACATGAAAACTTAGGTAAAATTGTTAATATTTGTATCACCAACAACAGATATGTATCCAGTTTAGCACCACATTACCTGGATTTGATCAAATCTGTTTCAGACTGTCATAAACAACAACAACAACAACAACAACAACAACAACAACAACAACAACAACATAATAATAATAATAATAATAATAAACAGTTATGGTTTTCAATTGTTAAATAAAAAAATCGGCGTTAGAGCACAGACCGTCTAGTTGATGAGTGACGTTTAGAGCTGACCAATGAGATAGCCTCTCTCGGGATTCTGCCCAATCAGGAGAAAAAGGAGGCGGGGTCTACGTGTAATCCTCGCTGGTGCGTTCAATGACAACAAACACCGAGTTTACAACGAATGGCGGACACGACCGGATAAAAATCCGCCACAGGTAAGACGTTTGGTAACAAACAGAAGCAGTCTCAGGTTTATGCTCGACGGTTGTTCGCTTTAAACGGTTTTTGTTCTTGACGCTGCGCGGAATGTGTCGTCTTTTTGCGTCACGTCGTTTAAAGACAAATTAATGGCTCCGGACACGGGGGTTGTTTCGGAGTGTGACAGAATGAGAATTAAAAAATGTTTTAACTCGACCTACGTAGCTCCTGTTGGTGGTGAAGTGTCTGGTTCGTTGTCCTGTTCGGCCGGTCCGGCCCGGTTCGGGACGGGTCTGTCTTCAGCAGCGTCATGGCGGCGGCGGCGGCCTGGGCCGACGTTCAAACAAAACAAACATCAAAGAGCAGCGTCGCTTTGATTTACACAAGTGCACTGTGTTAGTTTTTGAATTAAATGGTTTAATTAATCTTAGATCTAACCCCTACAATAACAACAGCAAAGACCTGAAACCAGGGTTGCCAGATAAGAAATGATGAACTAATGTACTGTTGCTGTAGAATTTAATTCTAGACCCAAACGATCACGTGTGCTGAGTAAAGGTGTTGTAAGGTGAGGTGTGTGTTGTGTTTGCACACAGATAAAGAGGGGGTAAAAACATATTCATGTTTATCTGGCAACCCTGCCTGAAACCACTTGGTTGAATTCCACAGATTAAAACGTCAATAAACAAGATAAAACAAATAATTTACAGTCAACAAACGGTGCTGTAAAGAAAAGGTTAGCAGGTCCCACGCTAATCTCATGAAATATATTAAATTTTAAGTCTTAGTCACCACTTTATTTCTATTTTACATCCGAGGGACCATGTTTTATTTATCTTTAAAGAACTCTTGATCAATGGTTTTTCAGTTTTTTTCCCAATAGGCTTTTTGACCCTTCGTTTCAGTGGACTGTTTTCTAATACTGTTGAACTCTGACCCCTGACTGTCCCTAGAGCTCAGTTCTGCTGCCAGGACTTGGCACACCCTCCTTCACCTGCAGCCCGGCGTGCGCAGCGCCCCGCCTCACCGGTCCTCCTCACAGGTGGTGTCACGTGGGGGGAGCATCCCGTCTCTTTTGGGCTTGGTCCAGCAGAGCCCCAGGAGTCGAGGCTCAAACCACCAGACGCTCAGCGGTGAGCTGGGTAAATTAAATAATATAAATATTTATACATTTACTTTTGTCATGTGTTGAGCTTGTACTGCAAACATTCTGAGCACGTGGGGGTGCCAGGAACGAGAACATTTAGATCCAGCTTGAAGAGGTTTATGTCAACTAGAGAACATGTTTCAAATCACCTCAGACTGTAAATACTTTTATTTAAGAGTGAAAAATACTTGTGAAAAGTTTTAAGTTGGTGTAAAGTCAGCTTCACTGGTTTAACTGAAAATAGTTAAATATATATTAGATTATTAAACAAAAGTAAACAACAGTCTGGACTCATTGATCTTTCCATGTCTCCAAAAGATCGTTTCCTCAGTACCAGCTGCAGGTTCTCCTGGAAAGGTTCTCTGGACCCGGTCCAGATTCAGCTTCACTGTCAGATGATTCTGTGGCATGTTGTTAGTCAGCACAGCAGTTCCTCTCGCTCCATGTCCTCCTTTGTGTTGTGTGCAGACAGCAGCAGCCATGGGCAAGGCCCAGTCTTTCCTGGCCAAGCCTAAAGACGAGAGTAAAGACGCGCTGGTGACGGCTGGAGAGCTCAAAGACGGTCAGACGGAGGAGGACGGGAAGAACGGGGACGTTTCTCAGTTCCCCTATGTGGAGTTTACGGGACGGGACAGCGTGACGTGTCCGACCTGCCAGGGCACTGGCAGAATCCCTCGTGGTAAACCCCTTCTGGATCTCCTCTATAATCACTAAGTGTTGAACCGTGGAGTCTAAATGAACGCCGTAGTTAAAAAACAACTCCTGACTGAACATGCATGTTTGATTTTAGAAGCAAAATGTTTTGTTAAAAACTTGAGGTTATGTGACTTGTTTCTAATGAGTGTCTGAACGTGGAGGCTTTCTGTAGTTATCTCAGCCACATTTTAGAGGAGTGAAGCTCCTGGACAGAGAGGGAAGTCAGGCACATAAATGATGTGTAATCAGGCTAAAGCAGCCGTCTGCTTTTATAGAAAAGGTGCTGTGTCTTCAGAGACTTGTCCCTGTCATGTTCTGTGCAAACCGTCGTGCTCAAGAGGCTGCGGGCAGACACTTGTAATTCAGGCCAGGTTGGCTGCAGAGCCCCCGTCCTCCAAACGTAGTCGTTTACGAGGTGAGGCATTTTGTTGAAACGCTTCAGAAAACAACGTCACTGTTTGTTTGTTTCCAGAGCTGCGTCTTAACGTTGTTTTCTCCCTGCAGCAAATCATCGTTTGTGTTGTTTGTGTAGATTTGATTAGGGATGTGCTCAGACTCGTGTCATTTAATCCAGCTGTAAATGCACACACTTGTGCTCCGTTGTGTTCAGGTGCCTCTTTACATCACGCTGCAGCTGTCGAGAGGTTGTTGACGTCACATCTGTTCGACGGAAACAGTCAAACCTGAAATCTTCAAAAGCCTGAAACTGCTCACCTTTAGTATTAATTTGCTCACGGAATAATCAGTCAATAAAAAAGCTAATTTATGTGAGCAAACAAGAAGGAACAGACTTCATGTTTGCTCACATGTCGGCTTACTGGATCCAGTAGATCTCTTTTTGCATTACCTGATATTAACGTGTGTATGTGTAAGAACTCATACAGTAAATCAGACGCGTTCAGATTTATTTTGTCTTCCAAGACAATCCAGCAGCAGCAGCCATTAACAAAAACAACGTCCAAGTTGGAAAACTGAACTTTAAAGGCACGAGTTTATTGTGCGCTGTGCAGAACTTTGTGTTTCCTCTGTGATGCCACGCTCGGCCTTATTTTTGGTTTCAATGTGCTCAGGTCAGGAGAACCAGCTTGTGGCTCTGATTCCGTACAGCGACCAGAGGCTGAGGCCAAGCAGGACGTAAGTCTGTTCTCCTTTAAGGCTCTGCTCTGTGTGGTCACACTAAACGCACGGCGGGGTGTTCGACGGCGTCAGCTGCTTTCAGGAGTCCACTTCTTCTTCCTCTCCTCCAGAAAGCTGTATGTCACCATATCGGTGTCTCTCTGCCTGCTGCTGTCTGGGCTGGCTGTTTTCTTCCTGTTCCCTCGCTCCATTGATGTCACCTACGTGGGAATAAAGTCTGCCTACGTTTCCTACGACCAGGAGAAGCGAATCGTCTATCTCACCATTACAGTAAGTTGTCATGGTAACCGTCTCAGAGCAGCTAGAGCCAATATTAGTTTACTGATGCAGCCGTGTGACCACACAAGATACTGATTATATTAAACTCATGAGGAATTATCAGCAGACACTGGACTCTTGTTGAAGTCCATCTAAAATATCAAACGATGTGTTTAAAATGAGCAGCAAGCGCTGAAGTGATGACAAAAGCAGCTACAACTAATGAAGGCGGGGAACAAAGCAACATCCATTGTTTTTCTGCATCTGCTGTTAGGACTTTGTTAATCAGTCAGTTTAACGTCACACGTTTCACCCACGTCTCACCAGAACACTCTGAACATCACCAACAACAACTACTACGCCATATCCGTGACCAACATCACAGCACAGGTGCAGTTCTCCAAGACGGTGATCGGCAAGGCCAAGTTCAGCAACACGACGGTGATCAGACCGCTGGACGAACGGCAGGTGGGCACCTCCAGCCACAACAACTACACGTACCCAACTCCAGAACCGCACTTCAGCCAGAACTTCACGGGGCTCTTACAGAACAAAAAAAAAAAAAAAATTTTGATCAGACCAGAGTTTTCTTTCAAACCCTACGAGACAGTTGAGTTATTTTCAGGTCATAAGTCTTGAAAATGGAAAATTAAACTAGTTTATACAACTGTAAAGATAAAAAATATCAGTGGAGTCCAGTGCATCGAGCTCAGTGTGGAACAACGGTACCGATGTTGAGCTACTAAACTTAAATGGTTTGTTAAAACTGCAGCTTTTCAATTTACTTCAGTTTATTTCCAAAGCTCCAAGTCACAGCAGAAGTCGTCTCAGGACACTGAACAGAAACATTCATATATAAAATAATAATTTAGCATTATTTGTCAGAGGAGCAGCTTTGAGTTTAACTCCATCACAGAACTCTCATCTTGAACAAGCATGAAGGCGACAGTGGAAAGAAAAACTCCCTCATGGAGGAATAAACTTCCAGCAGAACTGCTGCTTCCAGCTGTGAGTCACAAGAACAAACTCTGGCAGCGTGTCATCCGTGCATTATTCTTTATGCTTTGTTTCTGCTCCAGATTATAACCAAGAGAAGGAACACAAACTGCAGTTATTTGATCATAGATGCTCTTCCTCTTTCTTTGCTGCTCAAGTTTCAACCTGTCATCCCCCGTGGTTAAACCAGGCACGAACGCTGAATGTGTTAACAGATGTAATGGTACTTCCTGCATGTTTCAAATCAAACAGATTATAAAAGCAGAACTCTGTAAATAACATGTAGAGAGCCACCAACCAGACACGTTGTAGACCCTGAGCTGATGTGACCGTCTGGAAAATTCACATTTACTTCAAGACTCTGTTTAGTCCCTCTTCAATGAGGGCAGCGATACTATGGCCCACTTCCTGCAGTGCAATAAATGCAGCTTTATGTGACATAAGTTGACTAATATCTATTAAAACATTTATTTTATTGGTCATTTTTTAATCTACTTCCTCTAAGTCACGCCTTTAATATATATAAAAAAAAAAAAAAGTCACACAACAACCAAATGTGTCATGTGACTGATTAAATTATATGATGTTCTGCAACATCTGTTTCATTTTTAAGCACAAATCAAATCAAACTACTAATAATTTTGATGCTCTTCTTACTGTTTCCATTATTCAGATGAATTTAGGACAAAACACTAAACTACACGTTAGTTTCATAATCACTAACGTTCCTTTAGTGATTTCTTGTTTTGTTCCTAAAATGTTTTCTAAATCGTCCTTTGCTTTTGAAGCTCGACTACACCGTTCCCACCACCATCGCTGATGAGATGAGTTACATGTTGTAAGTGTCCTCCCAGTTATTGATGCTTTCTAATCATCTGTAACGCCTTTATTTTTTATTCAACATGTCTTGTTTTTCCTCCAGTGACTACTGCACCCTGCCAACGATCAAAGTGCACAACATCGTGGTCATGATGCAGTGAGTATTGTTTGTGGAGGCGTTTATTTTAATCTGGTTATGACGTCACTGTGTAGATGTTTGTCACGAGAAACTGAGCCTCACATTGTTGTCTCCAAACACCACCCTCTTTACTCCACCCACACATTTTGAAGAGCAGCAGCTTTTAGTGAAACTGTTTTCCTTATCTCCACTAGAGGGCGCGCACGTGCCTTTAAAATGTCCTCAAGCAGTAACAGCTGAGGTCCTATTCATCCTAAAGTTGTAGATTATTTTCACTTTATCCTCCCACAGTTTACCAAACTAAATTGAAACTATGATGTATTAATATATTCTAAAGGGGTTGCAGTAGCTCCGTGGTTAAGTGCTGCAGTATTGTAATCCTGAGGCTGCTGGTTCGAGTCCAGGTTGCATCTGGCGTAAAATAATTGCTAAATCTTTCATGTGAGTTTTCTTGCTGTGGCAGCTCCTGCAGCAGGGAGCAGCTCCTGCAGCAGGGAGCAGCTCCTGCAGCAGGGAGCAGCTCCTGCAGCAGGTCCAGCTCCTGCAGCAGGTCCAGCTCCTGCAGCGGGGAGCGTCTCGCTCCTGCGGCGGGGAGCGTCTCGCTCCTGCAGCGGGGAGCGGCTGAAAGAACAACAACCTACGACGTATGAGGATATCCCCAGATCATGTGTTTAGTTTATTTCCTGTCTTTGAGGGTGTGGGGACAATGAACGTGTCTGAAGTCAAGGTTCTGTATTTTAAATCTGAAATGGATTTTCGTTTCAGAACTGGTCCGTGTTTGAAATCCTCCTTCACCTAATCTGCTCAATGATTTTCAACTCCAGCAGGTCCAGTCCTGACAAACACCAGGTGTGGTCGTCCTCGTGGCCCCCGGTGCCGTGGTTAAACTGGACTCTTTGTGTTTCAGGGTGACGGTGACGACGTCGTACTTCGGCCACACGGAGCAGGTCTCTCAAGAAATGTACCAGTATGTGGACTGTGGGGGGAACACCACCTTCCTGCACGGTCACGTGCAGGTCTACCAATAGGGAAGAAGCGCAGGACGAACGTCTCCAAAAATTTTCCTCCATCCTTTGAGTCTCAGTCCCCTCGTTCATTTGACCGTTTCAGTCGGACCTTCAGGAGAAGCGTTCTTTTCTTTCGGCTGTCTGAGCTTCCACAGTGAGATGTTTGGAGGTTTTCCAACCGGACTGCAGACGAATAAACGGATATTTATTGAAGCTGGTGGAGAGCCGCTCCATCGTATCAGGCCTCTGTGATAAAAGTGCCGGAGAGCCACGGTTCTGATGAGTCTGATCCACATCCAGCAGACTCAGAGGAACGTGGGATTCTTCCTCCATTACAAATTTACAATAATTAAAGCGTTTGGAATGTGAGACAAAAACATTTAACACAACAATTAAATAAATAAAATCTACCGAGCTGATCTTAAAAACACAAGTTTTTTTTCCCGTACAGTCAACCTTTTAGTTTATTTTAAGTATTTTCTTCAGTGTGGTTTAGTGCGATATAGATAACTTGTCTCATGATGTTTTTGCTTTTCTTTACGTTACATTGAAGCAATATTAATTCAAAGGCAAATGTGAGAAGACTTTTAAGAAAATCACAATTTAATGGAATAGTTGAAATAATTCACAAAGAACAAGCTGTAAAAGGGAAAAAATGTAATTACAGTTGGCTTAAGAGAGAAATGTGAGAACTCATTAAAACCTGTAATCTGATTACTGCTGGTTGCTCTTTGTGCTCATTAAAACGATGTTCTGTTGTAGGATGTGATGTCATTTACATAATGTGTTGTTTTTTAATCACTCTCAAGATTAAATCATGAGTTAACGCCTGGTTCTCAGTTTTGACCTCGTTTGTTTCACTTCATTCAATCTGAAATATTTTCTGTTCTGAAAACCAGTTTGAACTCCACATTTGTCATGAACTAGATGTTTGTATCACAACATATTCATTTAATAAGTTATTCACTTATAATGTGACTTTTCCACCATTTGTACACTTTGAATTCAGCTGTTCTCACAGGAACTGTAGAGATGTGGAAACATTCCAACATCTGCTTTTTGATTTAGTGATTTTCATGCATGAAATTGAAAATAAAATTATTCCTTCATTCCAAAAGTTGCTTCTGCTTTCTTGAGCTTGTATTTTTCTTTTGTGCACACCAGGCGATGCCACGTGTTGCACTAATCAATGAGCTCTGATTCTGCAGTGAATTCACAAACTGATCAATTATTCTAATTTAATAAAAAACAATTCTGATAAACGTCCCTGAAAATGCTCCAAGTATCAATGGTTTTAGCTTTGGTGTAAAGATTATTGTAAATACTGTATTTGTATGTATTTATATATAATACTGTGTATATATACAGACCCTTTCCAAAGAATTGGAATTTCATGAAAAAGTTCAACTTCCATAATTCCATTCAAAAAGTTTATCTTTAATAGATGATAGATTCAGGGCCCACAATTTAAATGAGTTCAAGTATTTATGTTTATTTTTTACATAGTTTGTTCTTTCAGCTCATGAAACTCACAAAAACAGGAATTCAAAAAATTAGAATACTGTGGAGAAATCAGCCCAAATGTTGCAGGACATGAATGTTTTAAACTGAGTGTGACTAATCATCTACCCTGATGCTGCTCAATAATACAGGTAGAAAAATCTAAAAAAAAAAAAAAGTTGTCTGGTCCTCTGGACATTATGGAAACAAACTCAAACGTTTCATCCAAAAGACTTCTTCAGACTTTTTTAGATTTGTCTACCTGGTTTACTGAGCATGCATCAGGATATTTTGAACCATTTGGCCAGGATTGCCAGACTGAAGAAGACGAAATGTTTCGATTTTTTTTGTTTTGCTTTGTTTTGTTTTTTGCATGTCCAGAGGACCAGACTTAACTTTTTTAGCTGCACTAATCATCTACTAAACTCAAAGCACCTGCACAGGTTTCCCCAGGTGTCATTAAGGGGAATACTGCAGACATAACAACTGGTCAGAAGACCATCATTGATCCCTCCACAGGATGGGAAGACACAAAAGTTAATAGCTAAGGAGGCTGGCTGTTCACAGAGCGCTGTGTCCAAGCAGATCAATGAAGTCTAGTGGAAGAGCATCATGTGGCAGGAGAAGATGCACCAGCAAAAGACATGATTGTGGGCTTCAGTGGATTATCAAACAGAAGATTCCAGAATCTGGCACACACACATTCAGACGCATCCAGGAGATGGGCTGCAACTGTTGGGTTCCTTGGTCCTTTCATCCGATCAAAGGTGTCTTTCATTCAGAAATCAAGGTCCAAGGGTTTGGAGGAAGAAAGGTGAGGAACAGAACCCATACTGCTGGAGGTCCAGTGTGAAATATCCACAGTCAGTCATGATTTGGGTGCAATGTCCAGTGCAGGTGTTGGTGAACTCTGCTTTCTTAAATCCAAGGTCACCACAACATCTACCAGAATATTTTAGAGGACTTCATGATTCCTTCTGCTGAGGATCTGTATGGAGATGCAGATTTCATCTTCCAG
>JARVGV010001153.1:1644844-1655638 GCA_031762435.1 Hypsolebias longignatus | reverse complement strand
GATGTTAGTGCTTAGTGTATTTTTAGTTGGTGTTTTCTTAGTTCACATCTTAGATCTTAGTAATGTTTTTTCTTCTACATTTTATTTGGATGTAACTGGGACCCTGTGTACATAATTTCGTTTCATCACATCATGTACCACATGTGGTGCAAATGACAATAAAGACACTCTGACTCTGACTCTGATGATGGAGCATAAATACTGAATCATTTGTGTATTTCTACTGTTGTAGTTATTATTCTGTCCATCCACGTATAAAAACTATTAAAAGTCCTTCACAAAGTGGAGGATGTGTTCTGACAGCCGCTGGTTCGACTGGACGGCAGCGCCATGAAGCTCAGCGGTCCTCAGCAGCTGCTCGTTCTATACGCAGAGAATCATGAACATGTGAAGCGTGCACGTCAGGCATGTCTGAAATAGCTGCTCAAATGTGTTTAATGGGCCGGCTGTGACTGTGTGCAGGACTCTGGGCTAAATATAAAATGAAAGGAACATCAGATATGTGAGGATAAAGCTGTTTTTTCTATTTCATCACTTTGATTCCTGCAGACGATCAAGGCCTAAAGGGATGCAGTTCACTCAGACCTCGTGTTAAAAACAGAAGTTGTTGCCACTTTTGTCAAACTTTGAAATGTTCACTCTCAGAGTGTGTTGTGAATGACTCTCAGCTACTACCACATCACTCTTTAGCTCAGTTTCTGTAAATGGACTGAGTTATAGCTACAGTATGTGTTGGATAAAGCTGTAACTGTGGCGGCCATCTTTAATTGGACCATCTCCAAAAGTTAATCAGTTGTAGATGTTCATCCAGTGATCACTTCCTTTAAGTTTCATTCAAATAAATCACTCAATTGTTCATTGGATATTTTGCTAACAGACAAACAGGACTGATTTAAATTTAACCATAAGGTTTATAGCTAAAAATACACTTGGATTATGAATGACTAAACTAATCCCCACATTTTAGTAAGCCACTTTGAAAATGTACTAAATTAAAGTCATTTGTGCATATTTGTATTTTTGTTGAGTTGGCAGCGGCAGCCATCTTAAATTGGGCTTGTTCCAAAGATTATTCAGTTGCAGTGGCTCATCCAGTGATTAACTCCTGAAAGTTTAATTAAAACATCTCATGTGGTCCATGAGATATTTTGCTAACAGATATAATGATTGCAAATAGCAAAATAAAGCATCTTGTGCAGTCTGTTCCTGCTCAGAATGTGTATCTGGGCCTGGGTCAGTCTCAGCTACCGGTAACTCAGTAATTATTGGTTCAATATATGTCAATCTGACAGCGTTGAATAGTAATTTTTCTGTTTTTTAAATGTTTAGCTGTGGCAGACATGTTGAATTGTGCTGGCAGCTCCACAAAGTGTAGATCAAATGTTGCTTGTTTTATTAAGATTTGTCCTGTGGTTCATGAGATGGTTTTCCAGCAGACACACACACAGGTAACATAATCATTCAAATGCATTATTTACAGGTCTGTGTGAGGAACAGTTAGAATGAAGCCTTTGATTATTAATTGAAGTTAATACAGAAACAGGTCCTGCAAGTCGGCGGCTGAACGCCAGGGTGTGTTTGTTTTAGCCTCCATTGCAGCCCGGCGGCAGAGTGCGGCGCTGTTCCCGGCCGCTCCGACCAATCAGTTTGAACAAAAACATGCGGATGAACGGGGCGGGCGGCGCTGTTACTGCGGATACACCGGCAGTTTGCACCGTTCCCCTCAGGGTCCTCCGTTTCACGCGCGGCACGGAAGAAGAAAACTGCGGATTCCTCGAGCGGAATCAGTGGTAAGTGTCTAGTTAAGACGCAGATCTAACGTGACGTCGGTCTGGTGCGGCTACTAGCTTAATTTACCGTTAGCATCCAGCTCCGCTACATTTACGGATTATTTACTCAAAATGTAAACTGGAAAGTAGCTTTTATTGTTTTGTACAGAGAAAGGTGTATTAGACGTAAAGGATACATTGGTGCTGCGTTTAAGGAAGGCAAAATTTACGAATTAGAGGCGTTCACTGAACATGGTGTGACACATAATCTGGGCAACAGGTGATCTTGATTCCCAAGCAGTCGCATGAGTGGCGGCTGCCTTAGCCAATCGGCTAACAGAGGGTGGAGCTTACGAACCAATCAAATCCGCGTTCAGTTGTGAGTGTGGGCGTGGTTTCAGCCGGACTGGGCTCGCCCAGCGGCTGCGTCATCAGCGGCGGAGCCACAAGGGACGCAGCGGGAGGGGGGAGGGTGGCTCTGCAGGTTTTTTCCGCCCTCGTTGCTGTGAAAATAAGAGGAAGTGCACGGAGCTGGACTCTAGACCGTGAACAAGAGACGAGGACGCGCTTTCTCTCCGGATAATTCTCACTGTTAGGTAAGGGATTTTATCAGGAGAAACAAATACATTTGTTTACCGTGAATTCCTTTGTAAAATCAGTGCGACTGTTGCAACACAGTGCTAAAATACTAAAATGTTGCACCCTGACGGTGTCACACGACTTATTTATCATAATTTATTTGAACTTGTTCGTGAAATTGATCAGATTAAGGCTTTTATAAACTCAGATGTGGAATTAAGGAAATAAAAGCAATGTTCTGTCACTCCACGGTGAAAATGGCTCCAGCCCTGAAAGGGAGTGTTCAGCTGAAATATTCCAGTTTATCTTTAAATGTACATTATTAATTACTTTTATTATTAGTGCTTAGTGTGTATATTTAGTTGATATTTTTCTTCGTTCATATCTTAGATCTTATTGCTGTTTTTATTTTACATTTTATTGTTGGATATAGCTGTGTACACAATCGCAAATGATGAATAAATCTCTCCGACTCTGACACATTTATTATATAGATGACCTTAGAGATGTATTGTAAATGAAGTACTTATGTTAGTTCATGTTCACCAGAATACTAAAGTACTGCCTTGGTTTCATATTGTCAATAGAAGATACCCAGAAGTAGTTTGTTGCTGACTTGATCTTTTTGAGTGTGATAAAAGAAATGTATTGTTTATCTAGTTTATATATTTGATGTCTTTAAAGTTATTTTTGTGTGTGTTGTACCTCTCACCTGCCTTCCTCTCTTCGTATGGTGATTGTTGGTCCTTTTCTTTTCTATTTTTTAATTTTTTTAATTTTTTGTTTATGTGTATGTACTTCTGTTAGCTGTTCCAGTTACTTTAAATAAAACACTAATTAATAATCCTGAATCCTAAATAAGAATTTACATCACAATTACAGTTGTTTTGGAATAATGACCATTCTGGAAACAGTTACTGCCATTGGTATTGTTTTGAAAATTAATTCAAAATAGATATTTTGCAGGGAATATTTACGTTAGATTATTGTTTTTTATTCTGCAGACTCATCCTGTCTAAAAGTGTTCGTGGGAGCGTCTACATTGTCCCACAACACTTCTTAGTTTCCTCGTTTGGTCGCAAACACCCATAATTCATTTAGGCTGCAACAAAAATCTGCCTATTTTCATCTGATACTGGTCTCCCAGTCTCAGCCCAGTGACAACCTGACTTTAGCTGCACTCTTATTTCTCAAAAGAAAAGAGTGATTTGAAATGAGGTCTGTGTAAATGGCACTTGCCTGCACAGTTTTTTTAATTGCTGAGGCCTAAAGTTGCTTTTGCCTTTATCATATTTTTCTCACCAGAATAACATCTGTTGTGTTTACAGGTTGCTGCAGCCCGTTTGGATTTTAAGCACCTTTTTAAGGAGTTTATCTGGACGCCTGCCTTTAAACCTTTTTTAATCACCTGTGTCTTCCCATGTGGGAAGATGGGGAATGGATTCTCTGAGCAACAAAACTTCTGCCCAAGAATGTCGTTCTTCCAGTCCTTTCACATCGCCATTCTGGGGCTGGACGCTGCTGGGAAGACCACGGTGTTGTACCGACTGCAGTTCAACGAGTTTGTGAACACCGTGCCCACCAGAGGCTTCAATTCAGAGAAGGTTAGGGTGTCTCTGGGCGGCAACAGGACTGTCACGTTCCACTTCTGGGATGTTGGCGGTCAGGAGAAGCTTCGTCCTCTGTGGAAATCGTACACACGTTGCACAGATGGAATCATATTCGTGGTGGACTCTGTCGACGTCGAACGCATGGAAGAGGCCAAGACGGAGCTGCATAAGATCGTCAAGACCTCTGAGAATCAGGGGGTGCCGGTGCTGGTGGTGGCCAACAAGCAGGACTTGAGGCACGCTCTGGGACTAGATGAAATTGAGAAACTGCTGGCGCTGAAAGAACTGGGTCCTGCAACTCCCTGGCACCTACAGCCATCCTGTGCCATCATAGGAGACGGCCTCATCGCGGGCCTGAACAAACTGTATGACATGGTCCTGAAAAGGAGAACGATGCTTCGACAACAGAAGAAGAAGAGATAAGGACTATGAGGCGACAAGATCGTACGATGTTTTCATGTGAAGGAAAATCTGTTGCCTGGGTGGATTTAAAGTTCTGCTGCAGGTTTCTGTTCACGCTGCTGAGTTTTATCAATCCAAACTGAGCTTTAATGTTCTCGGTCGTGGTCGTGCTGTTATCAGGAAGTGAACGTAAAGGAACGCCGCAGGAAGAGTCGAAGGTTTCAGACATGTGCAAATAGAATATAAAGAGGAATTAAAGGTACTCGCTGCAAATTCATGAAGTCAAAACAAATCAGAAAGTAAGAAACAAAATCCTCATGGCTTGAAGTCCATCTAAGACTGGTTTGAGATGAAGCCACACAGTTGTCAGGATGTGTTGAGTATTCAGGTAAAAGCACTTTGTTTGCACTGAGTCTGATTTAACTCTGGCTCCTGGTTGTCTCAAGTTGTTTGTGCTTTTCCAGTCCGGGTGCATTTTTTGACACAACACCTAGCGCTCACTCCCCTCCCGTCTGTCTGTAGACGCCATCACCGTCCTCTATGAGAGGATTTAAAAACCGAGCGTCACGCTGCGTCCTCCATGCTGAACTGGTGAAAATGGAAGGGATGCATTTCAGCAGGTTAGCAGCAGGACATGTTCGTTCTTGACCGTTTTACTTGTTTACGCCTGTCTTCGACATTCTCCCCGGTGTTTACAGTTTACGAGCCTTGGCAGGGCGCCGTGATTTTTCTCAACCGGGGGTGACGCGTCTGTTGTGCATCGTTTGTACCGACAGTTTTTGAGCGGGGGGGGGTGGAAGCGGTCAGCATGAGGGAAATGGAGCTACCGCCATAGACATAGCATTTTAGCTAGCATGCCTGTATTGCGCACTGCTAACTTAGCTAGCGCTAGGTCAGTGCTGGCAATTGTCGTGGGGGGTTGGTAGACAGGGCGCTCGGTTCTGTTGACAGGGCAGGGCGCCATGTTTGTGTAATTCGGGGAGACATCTACCACATTTGTTTACCTACAGAAACTCGAGCCAGCTTAATGTAGGTCAGTCACATGACGCAAGCTTCCACGTGGTTTCTGGCTAATTCTGTTGTGTTTACCTTTAGCATGTACCCACATTTTGGAATTGCTCATCCATATATCTGGAAAACCACTGGAATAAATTTTCATACTGCAACGTATTATATATTTTTAACTTGTCATAATTTGCAGTGGGTACCTTTAACATCACAGAGGGTTTGGGGTCTGGAAGGATGTCAGGAGTTGTTTAAAGGACACTAAATGGTTTTAAAAGGCAGTTTTTAAAAAAATTACCAAAAATGAGTAGATGAAGGTTGTAAGGGAATGAAATAAATAACCTTGCACCTGAGAGGCAATAGTATTTAATTGTTTTAAATGTTGTAACTTCTACATTTTTCACACTGGACTTTTTGTGGTGGGAAAACGAAAGAATGCTGTTTATCATGTTATCAGTTTGCCTGCTGTCTTATATCTATTTCTTTTCTAAAGCACTTTAGAGCATCGATTTTTAAGGAGTTTACAGATTTCAAATTGATCATGTGTTTGATTTTATAGATAAGTTTAGACAGAAAACCAGAAATGCTCATGTACAGTAGTTTCTCACACTGGCCTTGTTGACCTTAGACAAAAAAAATATTGTTTTGCTAAATAAAGTGTGTTTAGAACCATTTCGACACCGAGGTATTTATGCTTGGAATTTAAAATTCAAACCAAGCCTGAGAACTGAGACCTTGTGTTATCTGGGAGAGATAAAATATTAAACCAAGCCGTGGGCGAGAACTTCCTTTAACGAGCAGCTAAAGTCGTTTCCATCGCAGGACGTTCTGCAACAAAACAAAATGTATGCTGTCAGCCTAACCTTTAATTTTTACTCTACAAGTTGGCTTTTGGATTTATTTTATGCAGCTTTGCACAGTAATTATGTCAACAGACGAGCACACCCAAATCCTGAGCGTGTATTTTAATGACCGCAGGAAAATGACAACACGCCTCTTGGGACTTTTTCCACACAGACACGTCAAATGCTGCAAAAATCACACAGACCCTGTCAGGCTGTATGTAGAATATGACACGGGTCACATGTCTGACGTGCTGTGAACAGGTTTAAAACAAAGTCCGACTGAAAGGAGTCCGCTGTAAGTCTGAGGAGGCGTTGGACGTCGGGGATGGAACGTGTCATCAGTGCAGTCTGAGGCAGAGCAACAAGCCGGGGCACAACTCTGACGCTTCAACAGTTGTTCTCTCGCTCCTTTGAAATGAATAAAGCAGCTGCTTCCTGGAATAACTCATGCAAAGGGGTGTTTTGCAAATTGCCTCACTGTAATTCTGTGATTCTGTTAAACATCAGAGTTTAGACCTTTATCAGCCGAGGCTCAATCTTTATCATTTAAAATTAGAGAACGTCATTTTTCTTCTAGGTTTCTCCACATTTTTGTGGTTTTAGGGCTTCATCGTTGATAAGTTGGATACATTTAGATTTATGTGACTCCTATTTTTACATTTATCAATTGCCCAGATTAAATGAACTAAAGGTCTATCTTTTTAAATGATTACGTGTCACCTGCTGACTTTGATCGTCTCGACTGTTCGATGATGGAGTTGCAGATGTTTTACTCATGCAAAATTGTGAGATCTCCCAAGATGTTCTAATGCTCAAAGAATGTGTTGAGGATGACTCCTAGCTATTACCACTCCAAATGTTAGCACAATATCTGTAAATATAACTGAGTTATAGACTTTTATGTGTTTTCAAAGGTCAGTTCTCAGTGACCACCATCTTGAGTTGTGTTGACTCCATAAGTTAACTGGTTGTAGGTGGACACTCGATGATCACGTCCTGAGTGTCATTAAAATGGGTTAAGTGGTTCTTGAGATATTTTGCTAACAGAGCCAGAGATGATGCAAACATTCAATGTCAAAGTTTTAAATGTGTAGTGTTTGAAGTATGTGTTGGAGGTGATGGTCAGCCACCTCCATGTCCAGTTTTAGCTCAGTGTAAACTTGGCTGAGTCAATCTTTTTTTGTGTTGGCTTGTGACGGCCATCTTGAATTGGGTCCTAGATGTCCATTCAGGTGAGTGTCATTGACATCGACCCTCTAGTTCATGACATGACACGTGGTGCAAACGCAGCCTTTCTCAGGCGGTGGAGGCCTTGAACAGGAAGTAATGGTACAGTTGTGGTCACATGACTGGAAGTTTCCCAGAATGCCTTATGTTGTTCAAATGTTTAGGAATCATGTTCTCTAGAGGCCCAGGTGCCTCTTCCTTACTCGACTGCCAAGGAAGGAAACGTGTGTCACTTTTCCTGAAGCTGCTTTCCTCTCCGTTCTCCACCTCAGCTCTTCGTGTCCTGCTTCGCACACGAATGACTTCAGGCTCGTTTCTTTTGCTGCTGAAGCACCAAAGAGCTTCTCCTCACTTCTATTCGTCTTGTCCTTCTGAAGTCCTCAGGGAAATGTTTATTAGGGTAAATAAATACCTAAAATCTCAGAAGGCACGCTGTCTTCATGGTCATGTTTGGAGTTGTTTACTTAAGACTCGCCTGTTTTTATGCTTCGGTGGAGTCAGCCCAGATGTTCTCAGGAAAAGCCCGGAGGCCCGACTGCGTTCTTTTTCCAACTGGATGGCCTCTGGCTGCACGCTGCACAACGTGTTCTGCTCTGAAAGCTCTTTTCTACAGAGCACGGCGGCGTTACGAGACGGGAGGGGCTGAGGTTTCTCAGAAGTGTTTTACGATATCTTGGGTGTTACTCAACAGGGTCACACCCTCAAACCACTTAGAAGGAACTCATGGAGCCGTCAGAATGGTTCAGTGTTCCTGAAGGTTCGTGCGTTAGCAGGCTGCTGATGTTTTTAATTATCCTCATGAGAAGTCACGTTCGTTTGCATCACTGTCAAAAGATGGTTGTGAAAATGATTCAGAATCCATTTTGTTTTTTCTGGTTACAGCTGCTTCAGAAAGTTGTTCACTTCCTTCAGTCGGAGTTTTTACCTGGGAAAAAAAAAAAGTTGCTCAGAAATGTATTTGTATTGAAAACTAAACTTTATTATTAGTTGTCAAACGGTGAAAGATGCACATTTACAATGGAACAACTTTTCAACTCACCAAATTCAAAATGGCCGCCACAGCAAAAGGATCTTAGCAAACTAAAAATGGCAACAACTCAGTCAACGTTATGAAGACAGAGATAAGATTTGGTGTGGTAGTAGCTAAAAATGATCTTTTATACTTTGAGGGCTTACTGACCACACACAAAGTCTGTGCTTAAAACTTGATCAATTATTTGTTGTCATCTCTGTTAGTAAAATATCTCCTGAACATCTGCATGAGCTTGTATGAAACTTTATGTTAATGATTGGGTTGACATGTATGACTAATTAAGTTTTGGAGTCAACTTTTTTCAAGATGGCCGCTACAGCCAAATGTCATTGTAAAACTAACTCTGTCCTTTCTGTGGAATTGTAGCTAAAGTTAGTGTGGTAGTAGCTGAGCATCAACCACAACACGCCCTTTAAACCTCTTGCTTGGTCTCTGCTTAAAACAACCACTGGAGTCAAACTTCTAACAAAATGTGTCCTAAACCACCAAACAGACAAAACTAAGGAACTAATCTTTGGATGGACTTCTACATCTGATTATCTTTTGGGGTCTATCGAATTCAAGATGGCTGCCACAGACAATTGATCCTAGCAAACACATAAAATGTCATAGCTTGGTCAAACTGACAGATATTGAGCTAATAATGAGGTGTGGTAGTAGCTGAGACTAGTTTACAGCCCAGGCGCTGAATGCTACCCATCACAGGACTCGAGGATGGAGACTGGCTTCAATGCTTTCCCATCGCTAACTCGAAGGGGATCTCAAGGTTTGTAATATCACACAAGACTGTGCACGATTCATCTACAAGGTTTGACTAAAACTCCCATGTCTCCATCTCTTCTCACAAGATCTTTATTTAAAAACGATGGAGCAGTGGGCTGTAACGAACGTGCAGGAACCCAGAGCGTATGAACTGAAGCGAGACAAATTCTAAAACGTAGAAACGTTAACTGCTTTATTTAGTGTCTATACTGAGCACACAGGTCGTGTACGTCACTGACCCAGCTCTTCTTGAAGGCCGGTCTAATGTCAACTGCCTACTTTGCATTGTTCAGTGGACCAATTCCCCTCTCCCCATTGGTTACTTTCAAACTAATGAACAAATAAAAAAGCCGCAGTGTGACATGAATGGAACTTGTAACGCAACGCATTACAGAAATGTAGTGTAGTAGAATGTACAGATACTTCATGCAAAATGTAGTGAAGTAAAAGTCAGAAGTAGCCATGTTCAACTCTACTTAAGTAAAGTACAGAAAAATGTACTTAAGTACAGTGACAAAGTACTGTACTTGTACTTCGTTACATCCCACCACTGTCTATACAGGTAGTCCTCGACTTACGAACGGGTTCCGTACGTACAAACCGTTCGTAACCCGATTTTGCCGTAAGTCGGAGCTCATTACACGTGGCGCCGCACCCGTTCGTAAGTCTGGATTTTTTGCCGTAAGTCGAGGAAATACATGTAAAATGTATACTAACGCTGCGCCGCACACCCGTTCTTAAGTCCGACTTGCCGTAAGTCGAGGACTACCTGTATGCCACGATGCACAAGAGAGGATCTGGAACCCTGAGGGACAAGGACAGAGCTCAGGTTGATGGAGCTCAAAAGACGATGAGTAATGTAACTTATTTATTTACAGTTGGTGTCAACCAACCAAGTGCAGCACTATGGTTGGCCGTGTCGCTGTTTTAAGTGCTCTGTAAATAAAATGGTATGGTAAGTGAGGATGAGGATCCAAAGGGAAGGAGGCGTAAGAGGCGAGTCACAGGTATGGAGGCAAGTGGTGGGAGGTGGTGGAGACAGTTGAAGAAGTCAGAGGATTTCAGGTTTATACCCAGAGGATTTGAGGATCTGGTGGATCACAGGCGTCGAGGTTGAAACACAATAAGAGCACAAGTCCTAACTATTGAAGTTAATCACATGTGGAGGATATAGCACAGATACTTGTAGTCATGTAATGCTCCAGCGGGGAGTAGAGCTCTTCTGCAGCTTCATGTACTCCTGGTGCTCATCAGGGGAATGGAGCGCAGGTGTGGCTGACTGGCGCCATCTTGGAACTTCAGAGGCTGCAGCAAAATCAAACTCCCACATGGGCGATGTTTTTCCAATAAATTTCACATCTTTAGTAAACTCGTACAGTTTTGCATGTTCTCGTTGACCAGATGACTTGAAATAAAATGAAACTTAAAGGTCTTGCTGAGAAATTAGGTCAAAATAAGTACAAACTATTGGGGAGTCTGAAGCTAACTACTTGAATACTATATAAATTATTGTGTGTGTGGGGGGGGGGGGGGCGGGGGTTTCTTTAAAAAATTTTTTTTTC
>JARVGV010001153.1:1469938-1480291 GCA_031762435.1 Hypsolebias longignatus | reverse complement strand
ATCTCTCTTACAAGGATCCTCTTCTCCTCTTCAAGTCTCCTTACTGCCATGATGCCATCGAATGCCCTTCTCTTTGTTGCAAGACTGATGGAGTCTGAAATGCATTTATAACCAAGACAAATCAATCAAGAAATTTGTAATATTTCAGTGAGTGTAGGTCAACACCTGTAGTATCAAGTCACATTACATGTCTCATAATCTGTCTGTTTTAGCAACTTTTGACTTCTTTGCTTTAACTTGTTTGAAACAAAAAAAATCTGTATTTCTCTCTAATGATTGTCTATTGTTGATTGTCCAAGGAAAATCTATTCCTGTATTGTTGCTGTTGTCATCGTCCTTAGTTTGTAGCCAGGTCTCTCTTGTAAAAGAGTCCTCGAGGCTCAATGAGATTAACCTGCCTAAATAAAGGTTGAATGAAAAAAAAACACTTTCTGTAAAATTTTCTGTAATACTTTCTGTAATACTTTCTGTAATACTTTCTGTAATACTTTCCTTTATTCCTCAAAAAGGTTTGTACGTTTTTATGCAAAAAATAAAACAACAACAAAAAAACCTAAAAGAAAATACCTCATTTTTGAAATGTCAGTAAAACACTTTAAATATCTATCCACCCATCATCCTTACACGCTTCTTTCTTTTTGGGTCACTGGTGTCCATGTCTCACTGTGAGAGGTGAGGGACACTCTGGACAGGTCTCCAGTCCATCACAGGGACACATAGAGACAAACGAGACAAACAACCCTTCACTTTCTCACCTAGAGACAATTAGAGTCACCAGTCAGTCTAACGTGCATGTTTTTGGTCTCTAACTGGACCACCTGGAGAAAACCCACGCATGCACGGAGAGAACATGCAAACTGCACCCAGAAAGGTCCTGGGCTGGAATTTGAGCCTGCAACCTTCTTTCTGAGAAGCAGCAGCTCTACCCACTGCTCCACCGTGCCACCCACATTTTAAACACAACCTGTTGTGTTGTTTGTTTTGGAGTTTTTGACACACTTCATTTCACGTGTAACAAATGTTTTATTACATGAACATTTTCTGGCGTGGCTGCACGTCTCATGCACATCGAAACATTTCTGCAGAGGAAAACTAACAAATGCTTTACAAAATGTAGTTTCTATTTGTCCATCTGACAAAAAGTCCAACCAAAGACTGGGTTTGCAAATGAGCCTGTGGCTAGAAAACCTTTGTACAAGACAACGGTTGCTTCAGTTTTAACATGTAACAGTGTTTATTGTGCTGTCCTTGATCAGAGGAACTTGAATGAATGAATGAAAACAATTTATTCTTAACAATAGTTATTACTTATTTCTGTGTTTATGCTCGTTTCATTTTATTTCTTTATGAATCTGTTTTAATTATGATTCTAGCAGTAATAAATTTTGGTTGTGAGTTGAGAGATTTAATTAAGAGCAGGAATGATAAAAATCAGAAACAATGTTGTTCTGGAAGATTCTTTATCTAAGCTAATTTTCTTCTTTGTGTTTCGATGTGTTAATATTTGCACCATAAGGTCAAGTCACGAGTATTTAGAAATAATATTGGAGTTCCTGCTTGTGGTCAAGATGAGGACAGTTTTCAACCTGACAGATCAATAAAAACTAAGAGGTGGATTTAGAGCCATTGACGCAGATTTTGAAATTGACAGAAAAGCAGATGTTTGATTTATTCCACTTGATTTTTTGAAAGCTGGCATCATTCTTGATGAAAAAATACACAGAAAAATAAAATACTGTAACAGCTTTTTACAAAATATCACAAAGTATCTGCAGGGAATTGAAAAAGGCAACTTGCTTAAGAAAAGGACTTGAAAAAAGTTAATTTATGAATGTTAAAAGCATCAAAGGTCGATTGAGTTCTGCTGTTCAAAACCATCAGAGTGACCCCGACAATAAAGGATACTGATCAGACTAAATGGGTTTTTAGACGCAGGCTGTTGAATTAACTCCAACAACCAGTGTGTTAGCAGTGGTAAAAAACAAGAGGTAGATTCCTGGAACAGAATTTTCCAGCTAATTAATCTTTTTTGACAAAATACTGTATATTTTGAGTCAACAGCTGAGTCACGATTGTCGAGGTTGAACCAGGAAATAGCAAACATCACGGTGCCGAGCCAGTCGTTTTGATATAACATTTGTGAGGGGACACATTATGATTCCAGTCGCATTAAAGTTGATAGAAGAACAAGACCCTTTTCAGGTGGATGACAATACGAGGCTGCCTTCAGGCAGTCCCCAATTAAAGAAAAAAAATTATACAAGGAGCCACAAGGAAACCGTGGAGACGACCTGGACATGGCATGAAGCAAACACAAAGAGTGAGAACTGACAGCCTACATGGATGAGAGATGGTGAGCAAAGTGGAGCCAGCTGGGCTGCAAGGCAGTACAGTACAGGTGAGAGAGGGCGGGGCCAGAGCTGAGGAGCAGAAACTGTGTGAGGGGTAGTGAACTGATGGCGCAGGAAAAACAGGAAAAACACGGAAAAACACGGAAAAAAACAGGTAAAACACGGAAAAAACAGGAAAAACAGGAAAAAAACAGGTAAAACAGAAAAAAACAGGAAAAAGAGGAAAAAGAGGAAAAAACAGGAAAACATGAGAAATACAGGAAAACCACAAGATGTAGTGCAATGTGATTGTAAAGTGCAGGTCCCGATCAGTGTGAACAAAACCCTCAGCTGGATCTGCCAACAGCCACGTCATGCACTGACTGTCTGTGCAAACAAACATGAGGGATCAGACAAGGATCATGGAGGAGATGTTAAAACTAAAAATAAAAGTGAATCTGCTGCTAAAAATGAAAGAAAATGGAAAGATCACATAAGACAACTGCCACAAACAAACATGAGGGATCAAGCGAGGCAGCAACTTCTGCCAAACTTCTTCTAAACCAGTAGTTTTCCATTTTAACCTCATCTTTTATCGATCTGCATGTTTCCTCAACATTCTGACGGTAAAGACGACTCATCACGACTCATCCAGCACTAACGGCTCTTCCATAAACAACGACATTGTTGACCCATTTATAGTTTACATCTTTGATCCTTATTTATGTCTTATTTTTATATTTTGCTATTATTGGATGTAACTGGGACCCCGAGTACATAACTTCATTCCTCCTCATGTACCACGTGTGATGCAAATGACAATAAACTTGAACTTGAACAACATCAGCGATGTCCATAAGTTAACAAACGTGGTCATTTAGTGGGAGTCATGGCGCAGAGGTTAAGAAGGTGAGCTTGTGATCGGAAGATCGATGGTTCAAGCCCTGGTACCGATAACATCAAAAATGTGGGTGTGATAAGTGAAGCAGTCACACCTGTCTCCACCCTCATCTGCCCCACTCTGGGCCCTTGAGCAAGGCTCTTAACCCCCACCATCTGCTCCCCTTGGCACCCTAGATGTCAGCTCTCTGCTCCACACAGAGCGCTGTGGTAGCTCAGTGGTTGTGTCAGGAAGGACATGCTGTGTAAAAACAACTGCTGCCAAGTCTTTGTGCAACTTAGTTTGCTGTGGCGACCCCTGACGAAGGGAGAAGAAAAAAATCCAGAAGAGTCCCCAGCCGGGATTCGATCCGGTGACCTTCTCAATGAGAGGCAACAGCTCTATCACTGACCCACTGTGCCGCCTCCCTTTAACATGACTTTGGTAAATTGCACAAACACAACTTCATGAATAATTCTGAGTGTCATCCTAACACAACGCTGAACTGCACAGCTGAGGCCCAACCAGCCAGATGTTCCTCCATTAGAGCAGCTGCTTCAACAGTGAACGTGTGAAGAACTAGTCTGCACCACGGACCTCCAACTAAACTGCTCAGGGGGCAACAGTGTGAGAGCCAGCAGCTCTGCCGAAATGAACCATAAATGCAATAACCAGAACCCAAAACCCAAACCAGAACCCCATCCCCACAAAAAACAATTAATAAATATATTTTTAAATTAATTAATTGGCGACCGGACTGAAGTCACCTGCAGGCCAGAGGTGGCCCACGGGCCGCCAGTTGAATGGCCTGGTCTAAACTTTGATCTGCATCTGGAGCTGAAACAGGAACAGCTGCAGTGTTTTTCTAACATTCTGCACATTGAAGCTGATCTCCACACCACATGCACCTTCACGTGCGGTGGATCCATTCTGCCGTGCACTCTGCTGCAGTCATCCACTCCCTGTGTCTGCAGTGCATTTTCTCCCAGAGCACAGCTGGGAACATGAATCCTGCTCTGCAAATGTCACCAGATCGTTGGTACTCCAGTGATGCAGCGCACGTCACCGTCCGCTGACAGGAGCTCTGCTGATGCCATGTCACATTCATGGTGTCCACTGAGGCACGGACGAATGAATGAAACGGATCAACATGCGGCTCACCTGCTGCAGGGGCGGAGATGACCACCAACAGAGAGGAGGGAGGAGATGTCCAGGCAGATGTCTTCAAGCTTCTCGTTCACATTCTCGTCCTTCGCTTCTCTGGATCTTCTCTGAACAGACGAGTGATGTATTCCCCACAGCAGCAGCCCCTCGGTGCTGCATCCAGTCTGATGTGGTGGAGTTTGTTTTTCTCTGCAGCGTCTGGTCAGAGGATGTGAAGCAGTGACACAACAGATGGAAAGAGACGGAACGAGGGAGAGAGAGGGTGAGAGAGAAAAGGGGAGGACGAGGAGAATTATCCGACCCTGTTCTGCCTGCAGTGATCAGTTTCCATACTCCCGCTCACTCACGTCACAACGCTCCATCCCTCCCTCCTCCTGACAGCCCTCAGGTCCTTTACGCTCCTGCTCTTCTCATTCTTCCTCGCTCCCCTCTCCAAGAGCTTTCCATCAGGTTTACTGTGACACACTTCAGTCAGAACATCAGCAATGGAGCAGAACAGACAGTGAGAAAACATGAGGGGTCTCCTCGCTGGAATATTTAGAGGAGTCAAGAAAACACTTTTCTCACAATTTTAAGGAAAATTCAAGATAAACGAGACTCGGTGATGATCTGGTGAGATTGGACATCTACGATGCATAATGCAGTGAATAAATCCGCAGTTTAAATATTCTGTTATCAGAATAATCCATATTTATTCCATGAAGAACGTGCACATGGTGAATGTACCTCCAACAACCTGCTGCTGTACAGAGAAAGGCTTGGAGGTGTCAGCTCTGCATGAAGACACTGGTCCCTCTGTGTTCTCTGTCCTTTACGTGTGGAGCTTCTCTTTCAAATGGGCCGATCCACTGTGTGCACAAAAACTGTGACATCATTTCAGAGTGATCAACCGTGCACTACAGAACTGGTCATGAGGTATGCATTACATAGGATTCATCATTGGTCCAAACGGACCATCATGCACTGCAGCTGGAGCCAACAAACCATGCTAATGCTAACTGTTAACTTGGAGACATTTGAAACAATTAAGCCTGTCACGATAAACAATAAATCAATCACATGATAAATGATAATTATCAACCTCATTCTCATTTATCGGCTTCATCATTTCTTCGTGTCTTTTTCTACTGAACACACTGGATGACAAAAGACTCAACTCTGGTGTTCTTCACTGACCCCTCCCTTTCTCTTTTCTCTTCTAAATCAAATTCAACCTTCAAAAATTGTGTTTTTGGATCGTTAAAAGCAGCTAAGCTGAGAAGCTAAGCTACAAGCTAAGCTAACAGGCCAACCACGGGAATAAAACTCCAAATTTTAAGCTCCAAAATTCATTTTTAAAATCTGTGCCTTCGTCTAAAAAGTTGTTTTTCTCTGCAAAAAGAAGCTGAGAACTTGTTTACTGATTTTTTATTGAAAGCTTTGTGTGAAAAATGTTAGAGCTCAAACCACATCGAGCGTCCGCCATTTTGAGAACTGAAGAGAGACAGCTCACATCATGTCAAGAGGCCTCCCTCTTGAAGAGAGGCACACTGCTCGTGCCCTCACTATCCATCCTTGGGTTCAGTCTTATACTGTCATCCAATGGTCAAAAAGGTAATACATGTAAAACAAATTAACATTTCTTCTTAATTTTTACAATAATTACTAATTAATGTCAAATTTCAAACAATATTATCGTTTATCGCAATAATTTCTGAGACAATTAATCGCCCAGCAAAACGTATCGTGACAGGCCTAGAAACAATCGCAGATCAGTTCAACAAAGTATCTATGTGTTGTGAAAACTTAAATGGAGTCTGAACAAATGTCTGAAATCCAACATCTCAGGACTTTCAACCCCTCAGACAGCACTGCATGAAAACCTGTTGTCATCGTGACAAGAACTGTAAAGTTGAGATGGTGAGGCTCTCAAATCAAGCAGAGCTACATACCAGTCAGAGAAATGCAGATGAAGGCATCTCAGATGAAAACGTGTTTTATGGGTTGGATGAGTCCAGTTGGACTCCTGGCATGAAGACATGTTCCTGTTTTTACTTGGGTTATGAAAAAACGTCATTTTCTTCTTTCCTCTAAGAGAAACTATCCAGACTGTTATTAGAGAAAGATGCAAACGCCATCACGTGTGCTGCATGTAGGGAGATGTGAGCACGGCATGACTTTAATACATGTGAGGTGCCTCTCCTGCAGGGAGGGGTCCTGGTAGATGCTTGAATATTTGATGAGAGCCATCCCAGGCCTCCAGCAGTGTGGCTTCATGCAGCGAGGCTGACTGGCCTGCCTGCAGAAATGTAAAACGCACCACAAAGATACAAAGAAAACGGTTCAGGCAGTGGATGCCTCGGACTGTTGAGCAGCTAAAAGCTCCTGTTCCACAAGGAACTGAAGAAGCTGGAAAAACAAACATCTAACAAAAGTGAAAAGAGTTTAATGGACTAGAAGACGTTTATACTGTAAAAGTGTACATGCTAACGTGCTAATAAAACAGGCGGGACCAGTTTCTGTTACCATTATAACTAATATGTTTCTGGTATCACCAGGACCAACATCCTGTGACTCCACGAAGACTTCAAATATCACTTTGTCTCACTCAGCGTGCACATTTGATCATATAGACGTGTTTAAACAGGTCTGAGAGTTTGAAGCTCAAACAAGAAGCTGCTTTTGATTTCAAAACAAAGTTCTCGAGACAATTTCCAGAAACAAAATAAAGTTAAAAAATAGGTTATTACATTTTGCCAGGATGGTTATGGGAAATAGAATGTGCTGTTTTCAGTCAATTAAATACCACAGTTTCTTGGTGTTTCTTGGTCGTTATAATCTTTTTTTAATTGCCATCATTTTGATGTTTGCATGCTTTAATCAAAGTTGGACTCACACGTTTGTGCAGCTATTTTGTGGTTCGGACACTGAAACGTCAGACGCATGAATCCAGCAGCAGTGAGGTTCTCCACCAACAATTCCACAAGTTGTAACAACAAACTGAGCTGCTTTTTCTCATGCGTTTGGTTTTGTCCTTTTCAAACCTTTCACTTTCCATGTTTGGGTTTCACTCTTGTTTTTTTTTTACCTTTTTTAGATGACCGAAGAAGAAACTTCCTGTCCAGCTCCTGCACAGATGAACATCTTTTAAAAACAATCTGAAGAAGCTCATTTTGCAGCAGTTCGCTCCACTGCTCCTCATTTGAGATTCTTGACTGAACTTCTTTGTGAGCAGATGACCCTGCAGCTGTATGGCGGCTCATTTATCTAATCTGGTCAGCAACTAGTAACACATGCTTTCAATTTACAAGTACATGGAGTTCGTTGTTATAAAAACACAGCAGCTAACAATTCTGCGGTCGTAGGAAGACAACAGTAAATGAGGCCCGCTGACTAGATTATTATTTACTTTTGGATTTCAGCTCACTCATCATCTGACTGAGCTTCAGGACACTTTGTTTCCTGCAGAAAACAACAACACAGTGAAAAGCCTGCATCTTTTTTGGTCCAGACTGTTGGCTACAAATTGGAGACGCACCATAGTGAGGAAAAATTAATTTCCAGTAAGAATCACAAAGAATACTTTGATGTGACTTATGCAACTTCAAATGCATTGACTGCAAACAGTCACCTTACAAGTGCCTGCCTTGTGAGTTTTTGCCCTGGAGCAAGCCTAACATCTTCAACCCAACCACTTTTTATCTGCTTCATCTCCTCTGAAGCGAACAACCAGCCTCGGCGTGAAAAGATCGCTCAACAGGGACCCAGACACGAGCAGAGCGTTGAGGAAAAGGCTGCCCGTTGTATCAACACCATTTGTGTTGGTGGTGCTGCCTGCAGGCTGTCGGTGTAGGTCAGCTGGGCGTTTGCATCGGTGCTGGAACAGCTGAGGCAGCTGAAGTATTGATATGTCGCTCACATGATGGGACTGAAAGAAGGTAACTGCAGGGCATGTGCTCCACACAACAGACTTTCAGCGTCTGACACCAATTAAAGAAAAAAGATTCAAATGTTTGTTTGTACCTTAAATTTGGGCAGATCTTTGCAGACATTCAGGTTTTCTGACATTTCCAGATGAAATGTTAATCTGTAGGCGCTGAATACTCTTCCGTTTGCTCCGTGGTTGTTTCTTAACCAGTAGAAAAGCTTGATGTAAAACTGGTGTAAATAACGATTAAAGATTATGGAAGAGGCTTTGATTCCTTGATTGAACACTTCTATGGACTCTGCCAGGTTTTAATAGATTAAAACGATCCAAGTGGCTCTGGGCAGCGTTGTTTTTCGTTGCTCCTGGACATTATAATCCAACAGCATTTTTCATAAAACAGTAAATGGGTGTTAAAAACAGCCACCATATAAATCAAATTTACAACTTTTAGTGCTCAGACTAAATTATGGAACAGTAAAATCTGTGGCACTCCACCCATTTGTTCAGAGCACAAACATCAATTCTACCCCACTTTTGTCCCTCCGTGCTATAAATAGCAGCTGGAGTGTCTGAATCCTGGTGCAGAACACAACATGTCATAATGGCAGCGTTACATGAGGTCCTGTGTGGATCCAGTGAGGTCCTCCTGAGGAGCTGAGACCAAAATCAAGCTGTCTCTGGAGCAGAACTGAATTATGATGAATAAATAATAAATTATGTAATTCATGTTCTAATTCTTAACATTTTCTCTGTTTTTACAGTTTAGTTATCCACCTACGGGGTTCTCTTCAGTCCTTTCATATTACAGTCACTATATTGTTTAGTTCTTCTATTGCTGTTCTAACTTGTGCCTGTAGTTGAAGGTTTCTTTGCCTTATCACCTGTAAAAAGGCAAAGGTGGAATCATTGTTTGTCCATGTCTGAGCGTGCTCAGTTAGCTAAATATCTCTTGAAACAGTGAGATCTGAGTGAAACGCTCAGAAGTTAATAGATCTGCAACTTATTGTAAACGTTTCATGCATCAGTGAATTCAAAACTAAATCAGTCCACTAAACATTTCACCTGTTTAAACAGGAGCACACAGGTACACATTTGTAAATAAGCATCATGGTGCTGCAGAGGACAGAAGAAGTGCTGGTTTACTAGTGCTCCCTTTCAGAAGCCATTTTGGTAAATCTAATTGTCATTGGCTTCATATTGATCCTCCATCCTGAGTGACATTTCCTTATTCTATTTGGTGAGGCTGGGGGCCAGATTCCCTCTGTTGTTCATCAGGGTTTCATGTAAGGTGAAGGCCACCGCTCCATGGTCAATACGTCGTCCTGCTGGTGCGTCAATTTAAAAAGCCAACAGATCATTAAAAAACAACAAAAAGGGGGAGCCGAGAAGCATTAGTCTTTGTCAAATACTATTCTGTAACAAACAGATGTTATTGACATGTAACAAACAAGTTTAATTAATGCAAAACATCAAGATTTCTTTACCTTATACATATATTTAATTAAAGACCTACCAATCCTTGAATGTATGCATGTCACCCATCCTTATCTTCAAATTCAAGATGGCCACCACAGCCACATCTAGTGAGGATGACACTAACCTACTATCACATAAACTCATTATTGTATTTGTAATTCTGACTAAATAAATCCATTTTTATGTTGGCAAAGGTAAAACCAGCCACCATGGAGCACAAAGCCATCACTAATGCGGGTCCCAAGCCCGGTAAATGGTGAGGGTTGTGTCAGGAAGGGCATCAGACACAAAACACTTTTGCCAAAACCATAATGCGAGTTCATCTAAGTGACACCATATCAGATGGGTTGAGGTCCAGATTAACAACTTGTAGATGACTTCACTGTTGCATTTCCAGTCCAGTCTGTTGTCCAGGTGAACCCCAATGTATTTATACTTCTCCACCACCTCCACTTCTTCTCCCATGGTGGAAATAGGGTTGTACCTGTTCCTGTTTCTCCTGAAATCTACTTTCATCATCTTTGTTTTGTTCACATTCAAGATGAGATGATTGTTTCCACACCATGCCACAAAGCGGTCCACCAGTTCCCTGTACT
>JARVGV010001153.1:1434417-1444726 GCA_031762435.1 Hypsolebias longignatus | reverse complement strand
TGGATCGATGGATGGATGGGTGGGGGGATGGATGGATGGATGGATGGAGGGATGGATGGATGGATGGATGGATGGATGGATGGATGGATGGAATGCCTAATAATGTTCTATTAAAGTTTAGGTTTTATTGGTGTGCAGAAGTCTAGTGAGGAAGTTCCATTTAGGTTTTGGATTTCTATAAATCTGAATTTAATCTAAATTCAGGGAGTAGAGAGAAGCTGAGTGTTTGTTTGCTAAAATGTCAAGTTTAGAATTAAAAAACTGAAGTAAATCACTCCTCCCATCAGTCTGGCAGTCAATTTTTATTACTTTGCACAAACAATTTAGCTAATTACAAATATGGAAACAGGAAATGTTGCATGGATCCAGAGTAACAAAATGAGTAAACATTACAACAAGACTCAAGTCGTGTAGACAGCATGATGTGATTTAGTCTCTCACAACATTTACACTGCCTGCCAGCAAATTTGTAGTCCGAACACAATGAAATGGTGTCCTGGCTCAAGGATGTATACACATCATACAAACCCTAATCTTTTCCTATAGGGATCAACCTCCCTGTACTCGGAGATGATCCCTCAAAATCCAAACCATGAACCCTCCTTGTTTCTCTTAAACTTGTGAACTGCGTCGCGTTCAGCAGTCATAAAATCCAGAGTTGCAGCTCAGCAACACCTGAACAAACACGGCTGAGAACGGAAGGTGAGTGTTGTGAAAGCACAGAGCTAAATGGACTGCAGTGCACGGCAGAAGTGTCAGAATGTGTCTGTTCATGGTTTCAGCGAAGCTGAGGAGGAATTCTTTAAGTGTTCGTGGCACCTCACATCTTCAGTGTCGTACTTCACACCTTCATCAGTTAGTGGTGTTATTGCTAAAACTTAACTGGTGTGAGAGAGTAAAAGTCACACAGAATGTTTTTAGAAGTGCAACGTTTGGTGTTAAACCTTTTTTCTTTTTAATAAACACATTTTATTAGACCTTTCCTGCTGAAAACATTCTTCATGCAAGGCATGAGTGTGATCAGGGAGAAGGGAGTAAACTGAGTAACTGCAGCTGCCAAGCACACAAATTATGACATTTCTTCCGTTCTGAGCCGTGGGGGATTCAAAGATGAATTGTACAGCTTTGGGACATATTGAGAGGATAATCCCGTCTTTGTTTAATTTCAGCAGCCTACAACATTTGTGATTTTTCTTCTCATGCTTGGCAGGGTCCAGGGCCAAGGGCGGCAAAGATTGATGCCTGTTGTCACTGATAGGAAGTTGGAGCTGCTAGGCTTCACTGCAAGTCCATGTCCTCGTCTCTGGACTCGGTGGGACACTGCATAGTTTGGCAAGGCCTATTCAGGAGGGAAGTCCTGTTAACGGTGAGAACTAATGCCACAAACCCTGCATTCCCAGCAGCAAAGAAATGTTGAATACAGTAGGTCCATCTAGACAGCTTTAACTTCTGATTCTTCCAGAATAACCAGGATGAGCGCAGGCTAATCAGGAGAGGACTTTTATTGTCCTTTATAAAATTCTTAAGAAAATACCAGTTAGATTTTGCCTGTAAAGTCTCAGCAGTTCAACAAATAAATGAAATAAATACCAGTTTTTTCTCAGTAGCAACCTAGATGCTACAACCAGCTAGCAGTTGAGCTAACTCTCAAGAGACAAACTAATGCTAATAATGGTCTGAACTAATAATCAAAGTCCAACAGCCACCATTATAGTCCCAAGGGTTCTTCAGGGGTAATGACTGTCGTAGAATATGAGGGTTAAAAGTTTGTTGTTTGTTTGTTTTGTTTTTGTCTGACATTTGGGCATCACAAGTATTAAGAAACAAATACAACACAGTCAATGAAACACCCAAGCACACGGGCAATGATTAACTGAGGGTGATGACAATGCCCCAGGGATCAGGCACATGCAGGATTGTGTATTCACAGGCAGGAGAGTGTATTCACAGGCAGGAGTGTGTATTCACAGGCAGGAGTGTATTCACAGGCAGGAGTGTGTATTCACAGGCAGGAGAGTGTATTCACAGGAAGGAGAGTGTATTCACAGGTAGCAGTGTGTATTCACAGGCAGGAGAGTGCATTCACAGGCAGGAGAGTGTATTCACAGGCAGGAGAGTGTATTCACAGGCAGGAGAGTGCATTCACAGGCAGGAGAGTGTATTCACAGGCAGGAGAGTGTATTCACAGGTAGCAATGTGTATTCACAGGCAAGACAGTGTATTCACAGGCAGGAGTGTGTATTCACAGGCAGGAGAGTGTATTCACAGGCAGGAGAGTGTATTCACAGGCAGGAGAGTGTATTCACAGGCAGCAGTGTGTATTCACAGGCAGCAGTGTGTATTCACAGGCAGCAGTGTGAATTCACAGGCAGGAGAGTGTATTCACACGCAGGAGTGTGTATTCACAGGCAGGAGAGTGTATTCACAGGCAAGAGAGTGTATTCACAGGCAGGAGAGTGTATTCACAGGCAGGAGAGTGTATTCACAAGCAACAGTGTGTATTCACAGGCAGGAGAGTGTATTCACAGGCAAGAGAGTGAATTCACAGGGAGGAGAGTGTATTCACAGGGAAGAGAGTGTATTCACAGGGAGGAGAGTGTATTCACAGGGAAGAGAGTGTATTCACAGGCAGGAGTGTGTTTTCACAGGCAAGAGAGTGTATTCACAGGCAGGAGAGTGTATTCGCAGGCAAGAGAGTGCATTCACAGGCAAGAGAGTGTATTCACAGGCAAGATAGTGTATTCACAGGCAGGAGTGTGTGTTCACAGGCAGAGTGTGCATTCCCAGGCAGGAGTGTGTATTCACAGGCAGGAGAGTGTATTCACAGGCAAGAGAGTGTATTCACAGACAAGATAGTGTATTCACAGTCAAGACAGTGTATTCACAGGCAAGAGAGTGTATTCACAGGCAGGAGTGTGTGTTCACAGGCAGGAGAGTGTATTCACAGGTAAGATAGTGTATTCACAGGCAAGAGAGTGTATTCACAGGCAAGATAGTGTATTCACAGGCAAGACAGTGTATTCACAGGCAGGAGTGTGTATTCACAGGAAGAGTGTGTATTCATAGGTAGGAGTGTGTATTCACAGGCAGGAGTGGGTATTCACAGGCAGGAGAGTGTATTCACAGACAAGAGAGTGTATTCACAGGCAGGAGAGTGTATTCACAGGCAGGAGAGTGTATTCACAGGCAGGAGTGTGTGTTCACAGGCAGGAGTGTGTGTTCACAGGCAGGAGTGTGTGTTCACAGGCAAGATAGTGTATTCACAGGCAGAAGAGTGTATTCACAGGCAGGAGAGTGTATTCACAGGCAGGAGAGTGTATTCACAGGCAGGAGTGTGTATTCACAGGCAGCAGTGTGTAGTCACAAGCAAGAGTGTGTATTCACAGGCAGGAGAGTGTATTCACAGGCAGCAGTGTGTATTCACAGGCAGGAGAGTGTATTCACAGGCAAGAGTGTGTATTCACAGGCAGGAAAGTGTATTTTCAGATCAATAATTACAGTATAATGACCAGTTTCAAATCACTAATGTATAGGACACAACAAACGACCTTTTCTATGCAGCTATAAAACAACGCAGAGAACATGTGGCAGTAAAATGACTCAATAATTTACAGTTCTACACTGGATTACTGAACTGTACTATGACACACAATCAAGAGACTATATGCTCTAATCAGTCATGTATTATTGCAAAGCTGGACTTTGTCATCAGATGTTTAGATCCCACTCGACCCCGTTAGCAGTGACGCTTACACAACTTGAATCATATAAACACAAGAACCAAACTCCTGTTGAGCTCCATAAATTTAACTCCACAGTTCTGCACTAAGTGAGAGTGACTGCAAATCTATTGTGAGTAATGTTGCCATAAAAAGGAAAGTGTGACAAGACAAAAAAGAATAACCAACACTGAAAAAGACCCCAAATGGCACTTTTTCACCTTCAAATATTATAAAAAGTTTTAACGGTTGCATCAATCAAATGCTTAAATCATCACCCTAAGCTTCAAACTCCTGGCACTTAAAGCAGCACCCTTCATGTGCAGGCCTCTGACTGGTGGGCTGCCTTGTCAATCACAGGAGTAATGGGCTGTGAACAGTTCTCCAGTGTTTGGACTGGAAGGCTCTTGGATAAGGTGCCAACTGCCAACCCAAACAGCCAGAGCGGCGTTCTGCTGGATGGTCGACCAGCTCTCCTTAGTCTGAGCCATACTTCATGCTGTCCGCACAGTTCAGTCACACACACTAAACTAAACACACCAACACAGGTCAGGCCCACTTACAGCTCCGACAAGCATAGTATAAAAACTGTGCACGGACACTGACAAGTGAGGTAAAAACACATTTATCAGCACTAATCTTCTACTTTACCCTAAAAGATTTGAAGTTCAGTTTATTTAAAGAACAGGAAAAAAAAAATCAAACAATATCTTTTCAAACTCACTGATGATAATTTTGACTAAAAACTGAATAAGATTTCAGATTTGGTGCTGTGAGAAGCCGGGTCCTTCTTAAAGCCATGTCAGCTGTTAAACCACACAAATGTTCAGTGATTTGATTCGAGTATTTTTGTTTCTAACTAAATCTACACATCAAATGATGGTCTGTTAAAGTAACTTAAACTCATCAAGGTTTTATAATGATTGCATTAAAAAAAAAATTACTCGCCTCTGTGTACAGTTAAATTCAGCAATTACTTCAGATCAGTTACTGAAATTCTCCGTTAAAGTTCAGAATATAACGGCGCAGCTCATTTTCATTTGATCTTAGCACCGACTTCTGCTTCAGTGAGTTCCAACACTTGATTTCTTCCTTCAAAAACTATTCTATCCTCTCGTCCACACAGCTTTTAGTTATTGTCTTTTGAAGAAGGGAAAGAACTTCACCTTTTCTCTTTCAACCTGGTGTCTCTGATTACATCGTTCTCTCTTTGACTCAGTTTGCAGCAGCGATTATTTTAATGACTCAGTATCCGTCACGCTCACGACTGTGAGAAGTGTGTTCATGAATGTTTGAGTCTAAATAAACTTCTTATTGCTGGGAATAAAACCTGACTCTGATGACCACTGATTTATGACAAATGAAGTGGCAAACATTTGGTAGCAATTAATGTGTTTTTTGTAAAGGTGTCCCGATGCTAGTTTTTTCCCAAATCGAGTACAAGTACTTCAGATTGGGTACTTTACAAAACTGGCTACAGATACCAAGTACTTACGGAATTCAGAATCAGAATAAGCTTATTATCATTGCACCGAAGTACAGCAAGATTATGTTCATACAGTCGTCTGAAAAATGGGCAGAGTGCACGTTGCTGCTGCTCCGGAGGGCGCGGCCCCTTATTCTTTAAGACAGAAAAGAAAAGGCCATGAGGAGAAGATAGTGGTATATTGTAAAAAAAGATCTCATCACACCTTCTCCTAACTGGACACAATTTCATACATCAATAAACTCTACCAGCTGCACATTTATAAACATGTGCATTTGATGACAAGCCGGTGAGATTAGTCCTTGAAGCACTTCCAGATAGCGCCATAGTCCTGATTAGATGTTGGTGTCAGATGGTACAGCTCTGATAAGCACTCACAGAAGTTCACTTGGGGGGTGGGGGAGTGGTTGCAATAGACAGAGCCTTCTTAGTTTACACACATCCAAGGAGAAATTTGATGTCAGCCTGCTTTGAGGCCGAACGGGGGAGTCACATTCAGATAATGTTGGATTCAGACTAAGCCAGACACAGGAGTGCAAAAACAAGAACAACAAAAAAGGTTGAATCATGTCATCTGGACTTCGTTTTTTTGTTAAAAAGAAACGTTTCGCCCCTCATCCAAGGGGCTTTGTCAATCTGAGGCCTAGCCATCTGGTATTACCCATAAGCCACCCTCAAAAACAAGAACAGTTTTTATTCATCGGCTGTGGGCGAGAAGTCAGGATCCAAAGTGTAAACAGGTTCTCACAGGCTGTGGGGAGAGAGTCACCTGTCAGCAATGACATCACTGGCAGAGCAGCTGCAGTACATGGTTCATCGGGTGGGGGGCAAGTCCAAGAGCAGGGTCCAGATAACAAAGCAGGGGTCGTACACGGTGAAGCAGAGATGAGAAACCAGAGCCAAAATGGAATCTGTAATCGTAGTCGTGGAGGGAAAGCAGAGTTGTTTACCATGGTCTGATGTGAAGTCAAAAATCCAAAGAGGGACAGGCAAGGCTAAGAAACCGTGGTACAGGCTTGAGGTAGGAGACAAGGCAAACAAGGCTGTGGCATGAAGCTATGGATGGCTTCATATCAGGGACCATTGAAAGTTTAATAATTAGGCACTGGTTGGAGTGGACATGGAGCTTATAAAGGCAGGTGAACAGGTGCACGGAATTAAGGCTGATTACTGTGGCGAAAAGGGAGGTGGAGCAGGGAGTGAAGGGAGCAGGCTTGAGCTGGAGGATGGGTGATAGGCAAAACACAGCAGGGAAACAAACAATGGCATGAGAGGAAGAAACTATGGCAGGTGGAGCAGTGACACGAGAGATGAAGGGTCAGCTGGGGGCTGCTGACCCATACATATAAGGATTCAAGGTTCTTTATTTGTCATACAAATCTCATGTGGTACATGTGCTGGAACAAAATTGTGTACACTGGGTCCCAGTCACATCCAACAAAAGTATAAAATGTAAAAGAAAAACAGTAATAAGATCAAAGATATGAACAAAGAAAAACATTAACTAAAAATATACTAAACACCAGGTACAGTATAATTAAAAAAAAAAAAAAGCCAAACAGCAGCACGAACATGAGATAAGCCACAGTTCTAGATTTTTTTAGACAGACTGTTATTTGTCTTCAGCGTTGAGTTCTGCTGGTACTTTTGATCCAAAATGGCCAGATTTGTGGCATTCCACTGGCCCGTACTTATGAGCCCCCTCCAAGGTTGTCCCCAACATGCTGAAGAGCCCCTGAAGCCGCAAGTGGCCTGTGATTCTCACAAATTGCTTCCATCTTACGGTTTAGCTCGTAAATCAGCTGATTTTGAGTACTCGAAGCACGAACCAAAGTTACTACCTAAACATTACGCAATAAGTTTATGAACACATTATTTTTTTCCAGAACACAGCAGTCAGTCTGCTGTCCTAATATAATCTGTGTTTATCTTAAAATGGCTACAAAATACAAAACTTTTTTTTTACCTTTGGTTACTTCAACAGTAAAAAGTGAAATTATATCACAAAGCTTAAATGAAATGTGGTATTGGTCCAAAGTATCAGGTTGTTTCTCGGAGTACAGGTGAATATTTGAAACTGGTATTGGCCCGATAAACCAGCCACTATGGAGCACAAGCTAGTCTGCCTCTGGTTCTGGTCCCAACTCCAGTAAATGGTGAGGGTTGGGTCAGGATGGGCATCCGACGTAAAAGACGTGCCAAAACTAACATGTGACTCATCAAAGCGAAACCATACCAGATCGGTCGAGGCCCGGGTTAACAACGACCGCCATCGTTGCTGTTGACAAACTGGATGCTGGCAGAAATTGTGCTACTGATAGTGGAAGACCACGAGGAGAGAAACGTGTCAGGAGATAGAGAAGATGCAGTTAGAGAGGGCATGGAGGTAGCTGGAGTGAGGACAGAGTGAGACGAAGGAGGAGGACTCACTGTGGAGACCGTGAAGAGGGACAAACTGAAAGAAGATTAGGACTGGTACTGATACCAGGCATCTGGTCCCAGTTATCATGCAGTGGTAAAAAGATTTTCATCGATGATACATATATGTAGGGTCGACTTCAATAAGAGGAAAAGATCTTTGGAATGGTCTGGAGGACAATATAAAAAAAGCGAAGTCAATAGTAATGTTTAAAAAAAGGATTAAAACTGTCTGGTTAAAGAAATATATTTAAGTTGATTTTGATTAATAAATCCTAATATGTTGTTTAAATAGACTACTGTATATACTTTTTGTATTACAATAAGCAAATCAATTGTTTGAAATGATTGTTTGAATTGATTGTTTCATAAGGAGCAGATATGATAAGAAATGTTTTCTTCCTCTGCTTCCTTTCATTTTATGTTCTTTTTTTTTAAATTTCTTCTGTATATAAATTGTCATTGTTTTTATATGAAATGAATAAAATCATACTATAGTATACTATAGTATACTATACTATACTATACTATACTATATGTAAAAATATAATTCCCAAACTTTTTTAAAAAATGGTGCATTTTCACAGCTGTTTTGGTTTTAACATGTTACATTCCAGTACCTTCACACA
The DNA here is from genome assembly GCA_031762435.1 of Hypsolebias longignatus. Lineage (NCBI taxonomy): Eukaryota > Metazoa > Chordata > Actinopteri > Cyprinodontiformes > Rivulidae > Hypsolebias > Hypsolebias longignatus. The sequence continues at coordinate 1,436,474 of JARVGV010001153.1, read as the reverse complement.
CTTGTAGTTCTCATTTAAATTAAACTTTTATTTGGTTCATTTAAAGAAATTGTCTTGATGGTTTGCTGAGCAGCTTGTGAAGCGTCTGTAACAAACCTTTACAAAGGGTTTATAAATTCACCACCGTCTCAGTAGGTTCATATTTAACACTACATGTGTTGCTAATTGTATGAACGACGATCACAATAGTTGCGTCTGTCTCTGAGCCGTCATGTTGAACACTGGTTGACAGGAACCTTAACATAAAGGAGGAGGATGGTCTTTATCCTCTTGGATGGTTCATGTTTGGCATTTTATCATGAATGATATCTGAAGTTTGGACAATTACGTGAGTTTTTTTTTTTTTTTTTAATCTGAGAAACTGGATTCTAGTAGAACTCTCAGAGCCATAAGAGCATCCTTCTCAACTCTGTTAAATGTTCTGACCTAATCATAAAATGAAAATGTACCTGTAAACTGTAGGCTCACCTTTTCATTGGTCTCCCATCAGTCCAAATGGTTAACATTTGATCTCATACCATACAGGAAGAGTATGAACTTAAGTTTCTAAACAGAAAAAAGTAAAAACATTCTAAATACTGTACATTGTGTAATAAATTATATGTTAGACTTGGCCAAACATGTGCTTTGAAAAGCTCCAGCTGATCTTACTCCTGGGATGTTACATTCTTTTTTAAAGGCTCACCCTAAAAACACAATTATACCCAAAATCTAATGATCTACTCAAAGTGATGCAGGTTGTTTGTTGATGAGCTACACTTGAATTTCTATTAACTCTCTCATCATCTCACTCACATGTCATCCTTCTGTGAAGCGAGTGTTTCTCTACAGTCGTGTCTGCAGACAGAATCAGCTCTTCCATCAACACGCACTAAAGGAAGTCCGTCTGCGTGGCACGAGGAGCGCAGGAGGGCAGCAGACAGCCGGACTGTGCCTCCGCTGAGCTCAGCGACCGCTCAACAATCATAACAAACATCATTTCCACACTTTGTTTCAAATGTGCCCCTTTAGCCCTCGTGGACTTCATCTCTTTGTGATGTCTACGGCAAGCCAGACAGACCAGTTTCACTTTCTCAAAGCAGACTTCCCAGTTTCAACACAAACGGCAGACAGAGTGTGAACAGTCATGTTTTCTTTACCTCCATGAAGTTCTCACTTGGTCTCTTCTGTTGTGGTGAGTCGTTCTCGTGCTCGTTGTCTCTCACAGCTCATACTTTGAGCACATTTCAGAATATTCTGAGACTGAGCATTTCAAGATTTGACTAAACGGTGTCATTTCTTAACGTAACATCATTTTAGTCTCAAACTCTGACGTCAGCAGAGAAAACCCACGCGTGCACGGAGAGGACTTGAAAACCTCTTCCTGAAGTGTCCGCTCTCACCTCCTGACCAAACCACCGAAACCAGCAAAACAAGCAGGGGCCAAAATTCCTTTGCTGGCCCCACAACCTGCACCTATCCAGGAACTTGCCATCAGAGGGAAGATTTATGGAGACCAGGCCGCTGGGGGGTACTCTAACCCCCTCCCCACAAACCACTCAGCCAGGAGGAGCACCTCTTCAAACAATAACATCCACATCTCCTGCATCTCTTCAGGTCTGAAGGACAGTGAAGGCGTGCTGAGCACATCTGTCCAAACAGCTGCCGTCTGAAGAGAGAACGTGTGGACATCAGGAAACACACGCAGGACGTACCGAGCTGCTAGAAGAGCAACGATACTTCACGAGCGTGGTCCTTCAAAGAAACAGAGGGTCCATGAACGTTACGGCCAGAGTTTTGTTAACATCTTTCTGATCAGAGGGGTCAGTCTATACACAACATGTTAACTCAGATTCCTCTCAGCGTCTTCTTTTAATTGTTACTAATATTTTATATACTTAGTTAAAAATTAAACTAAAAATGAAAATAAAGAGGAAAAATAAAATCTGATCCTGTTTTTAGACTTTTGTCAAAACAGTAATATCATCTAAGATATGAACTAAGAGAAACATCAACTAAAAACACACTAAGCACTAATAGCATAAAAACATTACTCCAAACAGCAGCACGAACATGAG
>JARVGV010001153.1:1420992-1434317 GCA_031762435.1 Hypsolebias longignatus | reverse complement strand
GGCATGCAGCACATTAGCCCATCCCCCCCCCCCCCCCCAAAATCCATAGATTAGCCGCAGCATTGTACAAACCACAGTGTATGAAAAAAGTAGCAGCTTATAGTCCAGAAATTACGGTACAATAATACGTCCAGACATTACCCACTGGAAGTGAGTACTGGGGCATCTAAATCAGCTGTATGTCGACTCAGGTCATTTCTACATTATAAACTATTTATCCAGTCTATGGTTAAAGTTCGACCACATCTTAGCACTCCAGCTGCATTCAACATAAAATTTAGATTTTTAAAAAATGTTTATTATTTTCACTGTCTAACATACATTTTACTGTGACCCCACTTCTTTAGTGTTGAAAGTTAAATTTGTCCTTTTTGCTCATAAAATCCTTCAAACTGTTAACTTGTTTTACAGCATATCCTTATTACCTACTAATATTAACTTTTTACTCTTTGTACCTTGTGATTTTGAATATTAACAAATGAAATCTACAAAAACCTCTTTTTTTCCCCCTTTCTTTTAATTTAAATCATTTTGAGGAGATAATGATAGCGTTTCAAGAGTCTTTTCAAACGTTGCTGTGACGGTTCTGGGCTAAAAGTGTAAGAGCGGCGGCAGTTAGTGTGACGAGACGACAGCAGCGCAGCTTCCATTACCTCACATGTAATCACCGTACGGACAGCTGACTGGCTGATTAATAGCTGCAACCTGGCCGGCTCGTCTCGATATAGACGCTGTTCAGATGCAGGGCTGCCATTAGTGGTGCTTACGATATGAGGTTAGAATAAACAGAATCAACAGGCCTGTCAACAACGCAGCCGCATCCCAAACTGCTCGGCTTCCTGCTCACCCAGAACCATCTGGTTCTGGGACCGTTCAGAATAGAACACTTGAAAATACAGTGTGTCTGTTGACGGGGGTGGCCTGCGGTGGAAATGAACAGGAACAGAAAAATGTGAAGTAAATTGAATTTGTTTAATATTTGTGTCAATCACTGAGCTAATGTGTTTATTTATAAGAGGAGGCTCTGATGGCGGTCAGAACTTAAAGTCTGTGGTCAAGGTTTAACGGACTCGTGTTATTTTAGACGGCTGAAAAATTACACTTTTTCAAAAACTCAAAACTTGACTCTTCGTTCTCTCAACATTAAAACATCACTTGAATAACTCTGTTTATTATGAAAAGGATCCAGGGCTAACTGTGGATTTACACCGATGATAAAAGTTCACACAAATATTTGCATTAGGACAGAATGAAAAGACTTTTTTAGGCCCATGTGTGCACAAAGGTCACGGATTGTTTGAAGTTCCACATTCGCTCCAACTTTAACCACAACTGCTGTTTGTCTGCACTGATTCCAGCCAGACGCAAAGCAAAAGCCACAAATAAGATCTTGTCACAGACTTTTGCGTCTAAGAATGAAGAGTTCTGAATTTGATTAGGGCTCTAATTAAAACGAGGCCGCTGATTGGCTTGGTTGGGTTTTCCTTTTCAGTCTGCTGCTATCTCAAAGATCTGCGTCTGGAAGGAGAAACCTCCAGCAGCAACGTCTCCACAGCATAGATGGCATCAGCACACCACTGCCAAGTTCTTTCCACTTAATTATCTTTGAGCTGTCCTTTAAAGTTGAGGTCATGGGAAGGAAACTATGAAATTACCCATAAAACTGCTCAAACTAAAAATGATGTTTTACATAAGCTCATATTTCCAAACCCAGAATGTAACGTCCCTTTTTTCCTCTGAGCTTTTGTATTGTACTTTTTTATGCACAATTTTTAGATTTATAGCTCGCCTCGACAAAATAAAGATGACCATGCAATGTTTCTGCTGCCGTACAGTAAAAATAAGAGATGCTCCAAAATGCAAACGTGATAAAGCAGGAAACACGGCCGTCTTCTGACAGCTAGTGCTGAATAGCAGTCGGAAGTGCATGAGGGTTGCCAAACACGTTTCCCCTTTTGAAACATTTTGGTTGAAGCTTCCTCTGAGAGAAGCTGGAGGTCAGAGTTTGGTTGACTGAGTCAACTTTGGCTGACCAGAGAGAGGAATGAGGATCGTGTCGGCCCAGTCCTGCGGTCGAGGACAGCAGCTTCATTCTGCTAACGAGTGGAAAAGCTTCTATATTCTGAGCAAACACTGCGGCTGCTCAGCGCTGTATGAATGTCTGACCCCACAGCGTTCCACAATACCAACGCCGACAGGCTGGCAAAGGGAAAAATCAAAGTTTTGAGGCGTTAGGCAAACTGTTTCTTCACTTCAAAAAGGGAATGTGTTCCTGTATGCAGACAACGTACAGATGAACTATGCAAACATTAGGTTCTTATGACTGAATCACAAATGAACGCAAAAACAGATTATTTTCCATTTGTTCAGATTATTTCTACACCACAGGGTCAATATTAGACATGCAGGCTGACATCACACTTGTTGTTGCAAACGTCTCAAGCTGTTGATATGAAGTCATTGTAAATTAATTTAAGGAAGCCTTTCTCTTCTTTCTGCATTACTGCATCCACTTTGTGCACCAGTCCCACAACATGCTGCTACCACCACCGTGCTTGGCAGTTAGTGCAGTGGTTTTAGGTCTGGAAGCCTCACCTCGACTGCTCCAAAATACTTCTAGCCAGTGTGGCAAAATGACTGAGTTAGCTCCTCTGACCATAAAGCTTTTCTGCAGAAGGCCTGTCCTGCAGGTACAAGCAAATTTCAGTTGAGCATGAAGATGTTGTAACAAGATGTTCATAGAAGTAAAGATAGATAAAAGGATGTATAGATTGGGTTATGGACGCATTCATTTGACTTGTTTATAAATTAGGGACAATCAACAACAAATTTAATTTGTGCACCCATGTTTTATTAAAAATAAATAAATAAATAAAACTACAGTTGTTAGTTTTAAAATCATTCTATCCTGGAAAATGAACAGTTTGAATCCATCATTAAAATCTCAAATTAAAATGACATTCAGGCCCACGAGGAGTGTCTGTAAACATCTGAACACAGCTGCAGTCTTAACATCAGGGTGGTAGTCTGCCTTCAGGCCCAGGCCTCTGATGCAACAGAGATCTGTGATCTCAACGGGATTTACCTGGTCACATAAAGGTTAATAATAATATAATTAGACTTTTATTTATACAGCATGAAGGAAGTAAAGGGTAGAGTATACACACACCATTTTATTTGAGTAAAGATAGACATGCGTGATCTAAATCAAAAGAGACAGATGACAGGATTTATTAGGTTTACATGATAGTTTGATTTACTCCTCTGACCTGAACTTTCTATAACAGATAATTAGTGCACAACTTCTATCCTATATCTATATTACAACGTTTTTTTTTTCTTCAATTAGTATGTAATTAGTATACGTGGAGACAGATAAGGCTAATGGCACATTTAAAAAATGAATACATGTAGTAATGTAGGAAATCAAATGTTTAAAGGAAACAATCATTTGGCACTTTTTACTTTTTATTACATTTAACTTTTTATTATTATAAATGCTACATTTTGCTGTAATCCACATGCACATCATTGCACATTGAAATGTTTTGGATTTTGTCTGTTCATTGATCTTTTGAAAACATGACCTTGAATTCTAAGAAGCTGGGGTAAATATATTTGTATGGGTATAATCAATAATATAAGATTTTATCTTTTCTGCTTTCTTTCATTTCATAATTCTTTTTTTATCATGATATGTTGTAAATAGTATTCTGTGTTCTTTTAACTTTGAAATGAATAAAAATTACAAACAAACAAACAATAATTTCCTGCGAGATCAATAAAGTTCTTATCTTATTTTACATAAAACATTCAGTCAATGACTTAAATGTTTCATCTGCTCTGTTTTCAGCTGGTTACAAAACGTTACTGATGATTACACTAATTGGTTTTGTTTTAATATCTACACCATCGTTCTATCTCATTTCAAGAGCTGAATGGCATTTTCAAAATAAAGTACTTAAATCTTATTTCATGTTCCCTGGAGGGAAACTTGTTATTTTAGTTTTTTGTTAGTTTAGAGTAGTGATGGCTCAGCTGTAGTCGACACACATCAGGGCATCTCCAACAATAATGCCCAACGGGCCCGTGTCATGGTGTCTGGTAGTTCAGATCATCTCCACGTGCACAGAGAAGTATAAATAAATGAAAAAATGACCACCAGCATCCAAGAGAGATATTGTGCCCCACCTCACAGACATGTGGGCCAGCTCCTGGTGGCTGCAGCGCACGTTTTAAGCACTTGGGTTTAGCCAATTTCTAACATCAACACACGAGCAGCAGACTTTATTCCTAACCTACGAGGACTGGACAGTGGTGGCTGCTTGATGTGATGCTGATACAAATAAACATCTCTGCTGCCCACAAATTCATGCTCCTCATCTGGTGAGCTGAGTGGCAGCTGTGCATCTGGCACGCGTGTCGCCTGCGCACGTAAAGCGTGTCCGTCCTACAACATGGAACTCTAAAAACAGAATATCCGGTATATATTTTCCTGTGTTTCCTCAGCGTGTAATGCTGGACGTCGCAGGCTCGGAGACATCACTGTCCGCAGCCTGTTGCTGTGGCAGCACCGAGAAGACCGCAGGCCTCCAGAGACCGAGGCCTCTCACATCTGCACAGCTCTGAAGCAGCTGGATGTAACTCAAAAATAATTGCTTCCTCTGCAGTGTCCAGGAAAACATGATGCGAGTGCCATGTTCATGACTCGTCCCTGCAGGGAATCAACTAAATCAACATTTTAAAGCCATTTATAACCAGCTAGTAGTCTTTGTGTTTGCTCCATGAAAGCAACAAGGAAGCAGAAGATACCAGTTAAATGATGGTAGGTAGCAGACTTATAGTGGCAAAATCAAACACTGAAAGCACAAAGAAAATTCTGGAAACCCCCCAGAGTGACCTCTGAAGCGTGGAGTCAAAGTTACATGATTGTCAGAGAAGATGCATTTGAAATAGAAGATGCATTTAAAATAGAAGATGCATTTGAAATAAAAGATGCATTTGAAATAGAAGATGCATTTGAAATAAAAGATGCATTTGAAATAAAAGATGCATTTGAAATAAAAGATGCATTTGAAATAAAGATGCATTTGAAATAAAAGATGCATTTGGTGGAAGCTTGAAACACTTTGAAATAAAAACTCAACTTGGAAAATTGCTGATTATTCAAATCCTTCGTCCTCCCCATGAATTCCAGCTGACCACAGCTCCCAGTAACAGAGAAAAACCACACTTCCTCTACACTCAGATATGATTCACTGCCATCAGCTGTGGATGCTGGTGTGATGCTGGTACCGTGAGCGAAGCGGTGGACCCAGTAGTAGCAGAAGTCCACTCCTAAGAAGGTGAACCACCAGGTCCAGGCAGAGTCCCAGGGCAGCTCCAGCAGGCGGAAGTTGTCCCACACGTACATGTATGCTGACAGTTCACAGCCTCTCATCAGCAGCCTGTGGGGGGGAGGAGGGGGTCAAAGTTCACAGTGAGCTTATATGTGCAGTTCATTTCACTCCACTGTGCATGATGCCAAACTGTTCATGTAAAAAAAAAAAAGTTGTAGGTTCAATCATCCAGGTAGAGAATAACAAACAGATTAAATCGTCTCATCTGGACCAGTTTCTTTGAGAAATGTTTCATCCTCCATCCAGAGGACTTCATCAGTCTACAGCCTGCCAACCAGATCTGGCCCATACCATGCCAATTTTACCCATACAGGCTTCACGGGTAAACCCAGAGCACAAAAAGTAAGTATGGTGGAAGTACTGATTCATAAACTAAAAGCAGCTACAGAACAGGTGTGGTATTATTTCTAATCATCTTCCTACATGAGCTGGAGTTATGGTGGCTGTCCAAAGTTCAGAACCATTTTAATAGATTCAAAAGCAAAAACAAAATTATCCAAATGCATTTCTAAGTAATTATGAGGAAATTATTACTTTTTTTTAAACTGCATCACTTTTGCAGCCATCAAAAGAAGGATGCAGAAAAAAGCTCTATTTTAAAATAACTACACAACGTGTGATCATGTGATAAAATGTTGGTCCATAAAAAAATCACAAGGCAAAAACAGAATGACACATTTAACAATCTACTCTATTGTTTGAAGTAAATGTTCCTAATGCGTTAAATAGGTTATGCACCTTTCTAAAGTAAATCAATTATAGGCTGGACTTCTTATGATCCCATGATCATTTGTGCAAACATGAAGAATATTTATGTTTTTTTTTTAAAGAACTCTTATGAGCAACTTCTACCACACTTCTCTTTCCTGACAGTGCAATCGCATCATGATGAAGAACAACTTCTGTCATATTAAAGAGAGTTTCTGTGAAAACATTAATAAATAATGTTTTAATTGTTGTAGAAAGGTTCTTGAACAGCCTCAGATTGGAGAACAAGTTTATTTCTGTACTTTTATTTCAAAGTCTTAATGTCTTGTCCAGTCTGGATGTTTTGTGTGTCAGCGGGATGTGAAACAAACTGCCCCTCGGGGGCAATCAAGATGAGTGAACTTGAACATTACTGTTTGAACCTCTGAGAAGTGTTGGAGATGGAAGATGATTCAGGACAGGAGCAATCTACTTTAGCTTCAGCTGTGCTCAGTCTACATGCTAATAACCGGTTAGACTTGAAGTTTTCTCCAAACTGAAGCTGTTCAAGAAGCATCTACAACAGGTAAGACAATAATTATTTTTAAATTTAAAAAAGAATCCCACGTGAATAGGGCTAAATGTTTTGAACTCGTCGTTCCAACAGCAATTAAAACTAACAGCAGCAATGAGAACCACATTGGGACCACGTTATTCAAACGACAAAACAGAGAACCAGAAAGTTCCTGGAGAAACTTGGACGTTCTGCCATGTGGTGGTCGTTTTAAAATTTAGATGACAAAAATACCAATGCTTGGATATATTAGTGTGTGTTAAAAGATGTGGTGGTAGGAAGAGTTTGTTGGACGGCTTACTGAGTTTTGTTCAGAGACCTCTCTAGGTCATGTGACGTCACTGTCAGAGGCTGTGAAGAGCTCCGTCAGTGTTTTTCAGTTCAATTCAGTTTATTCATAAAGCGCCAAATCACAACAGAGTTGTCTCTGGGCACTTTACAGGAACATTCACATGCATAGAAAAGCCAATTAGTAAAATTCTCTATCAAGGAGAAAAATGGTGTTTTTGTTTTAAATTACGTTGCCATGGCAACTCCAAATGCCAATAAAAGTCACAGCACACATCACAGTGCTGAGCCGGTCGTTTTCATATGATATTTGTTGGGGTAGGCGTTGTGGTTCGGGCCGCTGCCTTCAGGCAGTCCCTGTTACACAACGTGCATGATAAAAAGCAGCCAGATCAAATACAGTATATGTTCTAGTAACTACTGCAAATACCTGTACTAGTACACGCTGCTGTTCGTCTTCTAGTAAACGTAGTCATCAGCACTAAGCACTTACAGTGGGAGTCTGTTGATCATCCCAGCAGAAACGGAGGTGAGGCCGTCACTGAGGGTGATCACCGGGGCTCCTGTCCTCAGCGCACCCACCACCATCTCAAGCACCATCAGTCCAATGAAGAACGGAGTGGCCTACGTGCACAGAGAATCACATGCATGAACAACGGTGAAGCGGCACTGCAAGAACAACACGGCCTCACTGCTGTTACCATTTGTGCTGAGTATTTGTTTTGGCAGATGAGCTAAAAGCTCGCAGAGCTTTCACGTGTTTGTTTGGCTGTACGAGGCTGGAACAGCAGGTCTCCAGCCGCAGTCATTTGGCAGATTGGAAAACACAAACATTTATTTGAACAGAGCAGCGGTGGAGGGGTGACCTCAGTGGATGAATTACACATCAGTGCTAAGAAACTGCACATTTTTATTTTAGTATTCTCAAGTGAAACCAAACTAAATCAAACCAGGAGTAAGAGACGTCGTGTCAGGAAACTGGACTGTTGGTCAGCGATAAAATTCATCTTGATGGCAGTGTGCCCCACCCCCACAAGAATGCCCCCAGAAGAGCTAAAGAGAAGAGGGAACCACAGACAATGTTAAGAAACGCTGGTTCTTCTCAGGTGGAGGTGACTTGTCTACCTGCTCTGTGGGCGGGATCGTCAATGCAAAGTGGGCGGGATCATAACAGGTCATTGTGTTCAATCCACTCATTGTGGTCTTTAATCTCCCAATTCCCATAATCTGACTTCAGTTTCTTTAGCTTATCCCAGCAGTATTTATAAATCTGGGTGTTGCCGTGTTGTGTCCTCATCTACGATATCTCTCTGTGAATGTTCTCGTTTCTTGCAGCGCCACCCGTCAACATGATGAGAGGAGATGCAGGTCCAGATGTAGTTTGTAGTTTTGCTGGGCGGGTCATCCAGCGGCGTAGCTCCGCTGGCAGCTTATGTGAAAATCATCCCTCGCTGGAACTTCAAATAACATGGTCCCATAAACCGAGCTGCGTGGGGGTGGGTACCAAGAGTGGGCAGGCCCTTAACTGGTCTGGAACCAGTGAGAGCTGAGACAGTGGCAAAGCACCATTAGTAGAGGCGTTGTGACTGTGCTGACAAAGGTCAGACACGCGAGTGATGCGCAGTAAGTGTATGATCAAAGTGAATCAAAGGTGCTCTCACCTGTGCTCCACTTCCTGTTTGTTTGGGCCTCAAGTCAAAACTTTCTACCCCACGTGTGGTTATCACGCAGTGCACGAAACCCACATGCAACGCACGGCGCAAGACAGGAAAGGAACCAATCTGTAGCATGTAGCACTGTAGAAGGGAAGATGGTTGTCGGCATGACGCCACACACGGGAGGAGTGATGGACCTCTACCAGCTGGTTGTAACAGAGATATGGACTTTCCAAATACAGGAACAACAGACCGTGCACGATCTGATCCTCACAGTGAATCAAGAGCAAGTCAGGAGTGAGTATCACATGCTAACCACTTGCATCACGAGTAAAAACAGGTCACATGACTCTGACCCCAGCCTGTATAGGTGCAGTGATTGATGTGATCAGTTATATATCAGTTAAATATTCTTTACAAAGCAACAGTTTGTGTTCTGTCAATCAACTTCCAGAAGCAGATTTTTAAAAAGTGATTTATGATTCATTTACTAAAAGGTAGTTCAATGCTCAGCTGAACTCAGTTTATGTTTGATGGTTCTGGAAATGTGTCACAACCTCTTAATAAGTCCGTCGAGCATGGAACGAATCAGTGAGGGAGGGGTTAGCGAACGCGGTGCCTGCGCGGCTGCTTAGCGTCAGCTTCAAGGAGCTCGTTGACCAAGTCACTTCAGTGAAACCTGGGGACAGGCGGCCCCCGCTGGAGCCAGGAATGAAGGCCTGACGAGACCGCAGCCGAGCACATGTGCAGGTGGGTTGGGAGGAACGTGTGTGCTCATGAGGGCGTGCACGCATTTGTGTGCGTATCCCCATGTGAATGATTTCACTCAAACATGCAGGTGTGTGTGATGTGTGCAGCACACGGAGGCGTGAGCTCCGCCAGGGACCTGCGATCACACGCAACGCCCCAACATCTGGCAGCGGGCGCCGCACTGCAGCTGACAAATGGGCCGGGAGCGCAGCAGACCTCCTGCAAACCTGCTGAGAAGTTCTGGAGGCCTGAAGCCTTCCTGCAATTTCCTTCCCTGTCCTGCAGAGTTTGACCTCCACAGCTGTCAACATCTGGCTGGTTTTAGGCAAAGACATGTTCAGCATTGTAGGTTGATTCTAGAGCTACACTTGATGGTTTTCTCAGGCCTCGTCCATCACGGTCCTCTTTGTTTCTCCCTTTAATATAAATGTGTTTTCTTTCTACTGAAACAACTGGAGGTCGTGTCTTTCTGATCTTTACTACAATCAAAATGCTATTTCCTGTCTTTGTGTCTTCCGAACACAAACTAAAAATCACAGTAAAGACTATTTAATCCTGCAGGATATTTAGCACTACTGTTTGTTGTGGTGTCTAGTAATTGTATTTTTCTTCTTCTGAATTCAGTCTTACATGCAACATGACATTTGTGGACCAGATGTTTGCTTTTCCCCCGTACGGCCCTTTAATAAGGTCAAGGACGACTGACGCCAGATGAAAACACGTTGGCTGAAAATCCACTTTTATCACCGTCTGAAAATCAAACCACGGAGAAGCTGGAAGATCTGGGAACGACCAACGAACTCATTAGTCCCAACAACTCCCGATGGAAGGCCGTGTCTTGTTTGGGTTCTAATGATTTGGCCTGGCGGATCACAGAACGGAGAGGAATAATTAATGACACATCACAAACTGTAAACAGAGCAGAGGAACCAAACCGGTCCGGCACGCCCGTGCAAACATTTATCACCATCAAGCGTCTCATAAAAACAACTAATTTACTGAATCAGGAGTGGATTATAAGAACTCCTGCTGGAGGGGAGCGACTGCTCTGTGCTCACAAAGTCTTGTATCAAACATCTGCAACAACAAATGAACATCACAGATGAGAAGAAAGTATTTTTTAAACTGTGGGTGGAGCTGAAGCAGTTCAGTAGATTTTGCAGGTTTCGTGTTAATTTTGGAATAAAGAGCAGCTTGAGGTCATTTCACTGAAAAAAGTTCAGTTTCACTCTGTCGATGTGACGTTTCCTGTTTATTAATGAGTCAACAACTTCCACAGACGTATATTTCTACTCTGTTCATGCCTTGAAACTTTATCTAAAAATACCTACATAAGTTTGAACATTTGTTTCATATTTCTCATCATTAAAAGCAAAGAAAAATAATAAAACTGCTTTATTTAAAATTAAATGTGTAATGGGATAATTTGGTTAAAAATAAAAAATAAAAAAGGACCAGGAAGATAAGTTTTTGTTTCTCACTCGATTAAGGTTAAAATTTTGTGAATAAAATCAAAATAGTGATTTAAAATTATAATTACTGAAGTCCCTTTGTGCTCCTAAAGTTAGTTTTGTTCTTTTTTAATTATTATTAATGCAGCTAAAGGTTAGTATCAGTTTAGCTGAGCTTTAGCCATTTTAGCACGATGGATTAGAGGCAGCTCTGTTGCCTCACAGCAAGAAGACTCCAGGTCCAATCCTTGGTTTGGACCTGGGGTCTTTCTGTGAGTCTCCATGTTCTCCTCATGACTGTGCAGGTCTTCTCCAGGTGCTCCAAACGTGCACGTTAGGCTGCCTCTCTTACAAAGCAGCTCTGTGATCAGATCTGTCTGCTTAAATACAGGTCAATGACAAATTATTACAGTGTTGGATTATCTAACGTCAGTTATTGAACTGGGTTCACTCCAAAGGTTAACAAGTGATTAATTAGTATTTCTCACTTCTGGAAGCAGTTTGGCAACAAACAGGCAGTAAAACACAAACTCACAGACGCAGGCAGAAAATCGTTCATGCAGCGGGAGATTATTCAATCTGAGCGTTTTTCTAAACTGATTCTTAATCTGAAAATGTACAATCTGTAATCTAATGAGACTTTTCTCGGGTCCCACAGAACTCACACATTGTGGTTCTGCAGAAGTTTCTCACTAAGTGACCATGACTGCTGTCAAATCCAAATGAGAACTTTGTATCCACCACTTTCACTCAGATTAGAGTTTAATCTTTGAAATTTAATTTGGACCGAAAACCATTTTTATACTTCTGACTTTATGTCATTAGTCCTGATTCAAATGTTGTTTTTAGTTTTGAAACTACCAAAAAGGTTTAGTTCTTGTGTTTATTTTGTCATCAAATAAACTTTTATCTCTTGGCTCTGACGTCACAGACATTTTAATCCTGCTCAAAAACTGAAAGTTTATTTTTGTTACACTGATTTTCACCTAAAATGAACTCGTCCTTAAACTTGCGTCAATAAAATATCTAACTCAGATAAGGATTAAAAATTAAATACAGTATATTTTTACAGTTACATTTTTGAGCACACCGTTAAATCTTAATGGAGTTTATTGGTTTCCCTGGTTGTTTACAAGTAAACACTAAACACAGTTGTTGTTGTTGACAGAGTTATTGAAAGTGACAGGTGAAGGAGGCTGCACCCACCTGCTGAACATACTGAGGAACTTCTTCAACCTTCTCAAAGCAGGACTCGTTCGGGGTGAGCATGAAGAACATGGCCCGGAAGCCTCTGGACGCAGAACCGAACCCTGCGGCCATGTTCGCTCCGTCAGTGTGCAGCTGCCGCTGTTTACCTGTGCAGGTGTGTTGCCAGGTGTGTTGCCAGGTGTGTCGGGGCAGAGCTCGGTGGACCTGGAGCCACTGCTCCTGCCTCTGTCACATCTGAAGAAGTTCCTGTGTGAATTATTTATTTATTATCTGAACTGGAAAACTGGGTCAGGTTGCGTCACAGCGCGCGTGGCTGAAGTTCTGACAAGCAGAAAACCGAACCCGAGCCGGTCCAGATCATCCTCAGGGCTCTGTGAAAGGTCCTGTTCACTTTTTAATCCACGGGATTATTCGCCTGTTTGTCGTTCTTCTCGGTGATTTGGGACAAGATCACGCTTTTTCTCGCCTTTTCTCGCGAGACTTGAACTTTAAACCTGGTGTAAAACTATTCCAGTCAAACTTCCTGTTGTTCACACTGTGGTCACTGCTGAGAAAAGCAGGCGTCATGCGTTTGTCTGTTAGTAAAATATCTAATAAATTAGTGGACAACAGACAAAAACTCCTTGGATCTGGAGGAGATGAACTTTTGGAGACCACCAGAGTTCACGGTGTCGGCCAAACCTTAACCAACACGAAGCATTGTAGTTTTCACAAAGTGAGATGTGGTGTGGTAGTAGCTGAGCATCACACTCAGCATGACAGCGTGAGATATCTCAAGAAGAGAAGTTATTTAATTTAAGTTTAAGTGTCTCTTGTTTTGTGTTTAGATGATTTCACACTTGTTGGTTTCATAATGTTTCTGCGTGGGTTTAATTTACATTTGTTCATGATCAGCTTGAACTTACCTGTTCATTTAATTCACATGACTGAACCGTCAGAGTCCCGTCACTGAGGGACTTGAACAGTGAATGTTTTTTAAGATGAGGGTTTTTTCTGGACTGGGATTAAACTGGGAATACAAGTCAGCCTTAATGTTATCCGTGCAAAATATTAACGTGTGCAGGAGTTACACTGTCTATAAGCAGAGAGGCAGGTTTTATTTTTGCTCATCAACCCAGATGAATCCTGGTGAGAGGAGGAGAAAAAGTATCCACAGGAGCAATGGCGGAGCCAGGGGGTGGCCAGTGGTGGCCTTGACCACGCCAGTTATTTAAAGAAACTATATTTTTAAGCAATATAAAAACTAGAAAGCATAGTTTCCTCAAATTACTGTGTATCTGAAGTGTGGGGGGGGGGGGTTGCGTATTTGTAG
>JARVGV010001153.1:1049171-1060123 GCA_031762435.1 Hypsolebias longignatus | reverse complement strand
TATTTCTGACATCATTCTCTCTTCTTTTATTTCTGACATCATTCTCTCTTCTTTTATTTCTGACATCATTCTCTCTTTTATTTCTGACATCATTCTCGCTTCTCTCGCTGCTGGAACTGTTCCAACTAAACTGCAGTTTTCACCCCGTCCTCAAGAACCAGGGTCTGATCCTTACAACTTCAGTTATCCCTGCCCCATCTCTAGCTTTCCATTCATCTCCAAAGTTCTTGAAAAATCTGTTGCTTCTCAACTCCATTCCCATTCAACTCCAGTAACAGTTCCAGTGTGGTTCTGGTCCCACTCTCCTGACAATCACCAGTGCTCTTCTTCTGGTTTACTTTCCCTCCTCATCCTCCTTGATCTGAGTGGGGCTTTCGGTACCATCTCCCACAGCAACTTCCTCCTTTGTGGTTCTGATACAAACTGAACCCTAACAAGAACAAGACTGGGTCCAGTTTAGCTGTAACGGTACCAGGCAGCATCATCAGTGACGACTAAAGTTGGAGATAAGATAAAGAACTTTGACACAGGAAGTAATGAGTAGGTGGTCTCACCAGCACTGTCAGCAGCAGGAGGAGCAGCAGCAGAACCAGAGCAGCCAGAACCAGTAGAGCGATCCCCCATTCAGGAACCTCGCGTACGCTGCTGCCTGTAGTGGTGGTACCAGTTGGGTTTCTGCTTGATGTCATAGTTGGATCTGAGTTCTCGGTCATTGTTGGATCTGAGTTCTGGGTCATAGTTGGATCTGAGTTCTGGGTCATTGTTGGATCTGAGTTCTGGGTCATTGTTGGATCTGAGTTCTGGGTCGTCGTTGGGTCTGAGTTCTGGGTCATTGTTGGATCTGAGTTCTGGGTCGTCGTTGGGTCTGGGTCTGGGGCGGTTGTTGGGTCTGAGTACTGAGTAAAAGTCGAGTTTGGGTTGGCAGTTGTGTTCAATGTTCTTGTTGTTCCCTTCTTCGTTGTTGTGTCTCTGGTGGATGTTGTCGTGTTGGAGCCGTCTTCAGTTGTTTTTTCAGAGAAACCGTTGTTTGGGTCATTTAGGTCCGGTGTGATGTTTGGTGAGAAGGTTGTCATGGTAACGGTGAGTGCCGTTGCATAGCCGTCCATAGGTTTTGGGTCAGTGGATCCATCAGTGGGTGCTGGGGTGTTACTGGTGCTGGTGTCACCAGGTGGGTTGGGCTCAGGAGAGACGGAGGTCGGACTGGTGGTCTGGTTGGATTGAGTCGTCGTTCCTCCATCTTGGCTGACTTCAGAACCAGCTGTGGTGCTGGTGTTCGGTTCAGGAGGTACTGAGCTGGTGTTGGTTCTACTGGTCTGTGTCGACACTAAAACAAACAGAAGGAAGAAGTAGAGAAGGTTCTGCTCAGACAAAGAAAAGTCAGGGTTTACTGAAGAGATAAATTGCTCCTCTTGGTAAAACTTGGCATTTAAAGAAATTTACATTTATTTTTACTTTTGTTTTTTAATAAAGTAAGTGTGTCAGTAAGGGTGGTATCCATTTAATAAACCAATCATTTGTTTCTAATTGTTTGGGCAGTAAAAAAAAGACTTACAGTATCTGGGAGGACTCGGGACGTTCTCCTAATAATTCACGTAATTTAAATCTTTAGATGGTGTAGAGGCAGGGCAGCCGGCTCGGGACCCGAAAGTCCCAGGTTCGATCCCTGGTCACTGCATACCTCGTGGTGTCTCTGAGCAGCACACCTTATCCCCAAAATGCCCCCCAGGCACTTTCAATAGCTGCCCACTGCGCCACCTGGTGGTGGCTGGGTTAAATGCAGAGACTAATTCCACCATTGTATGGACACATACAGTGATGACATTGTGTGACATTATTATTATTTATTAAATGTGTCTGATTTATTTGTTAATATTATTTTTAGATCAAAGATGCAACAGATGGTATTTACTGAAGCACAGAACAAACTGACATTATTTCTCCATGGACTGGACTTGGCCGCGCTCTGGTCGACCGGTGCAGGTTCAAAGTCTTTCATTAGGTGTAACTTCCTCAAAGCGATCCGAGTCATGAACACAGTGCAGGACGCTGATCGGTCAGAGACATCAGAGGACTGCAGGAGTTTTCATTCAACCTTTATCTATACAGGTTAGTCTCATTGAGCCACGGAGGAGTTTGTTAACACGATGTTCAAAGGTCTGATCACTGAGGGGAGCTACAGGCCTGAACAAGTTTGTAACGTGCACGAAACGGCCTGTTCTGGAATACATTCAACCTTTATTTAGGCAGGTTAATCTCATTGAGCCTCGAGGACTCATTTACAAGAGAGACCTGGGATACGATGCCATCTCACACTTTTATCATGAAGGACGAAGCCAAAGCGCCTGGTTTCATCTTCTCTTCATCTCCTTCATCGTCATCACTGGACAGCTAATTCTTCATCTCCATCTGTTCTTCATCTTATCTATACCCATTTAAAATTAATACATATATTTTAAATGTTTCAGATTTTAGAAAATTGTTAAGAACATTACAAGTGTGGGGGAAGGTTTTAAAACACCTTAAGTTTATTATACTGTATATATAAATAAATACTAAAACATAGAGTCCCTACTTCTCAGAATTTCACTTACTGCGGGGGTCTCTGAACCAACGCCCCCTGCAGTAAACGAGGGACTATTACAATTATATTTAATTTTTAGAGACTTGTTTGTGGCGACTTTAGTTTGTCCGAAGGTGAAAAGCACCGAACAGTTTGTTCTGAGATCATCTGTGGCTCTAAAACACTGAAGGTCCTTTTGTAACAAAATAACATTCATTACAGCTTTTTTACACTTTTCACTTGTTAAAGTAAATAAAGTTACTGAGCGTGAAGAAGGAAGTTTTACTGTCAGACATTTACAGATTTAAGGTTTTGTTGAAGACATTTAAATTAATAAACATTGCAGGGAATAAATATGAAGACATAATGTTAATCACTATTTGTACAAAAATAATTGACAGTTGACTTTCTTCAGTAAACCGAGGAAAACTTTATCTCCTTTCATCTTTTTGAATGAGCTTTTTGAAAAGACTAGTTTTTATTCCTGTCTGAAGCTGTGGTTGTTCAAATCCTCTCAATGCATCAAACTCTGAATCTTTTTGTTTTAATATTTTTACCTGAAGCCGAGAAGGTGAGAACGATGCAGAGAGCGAGCAGCGTCTCCATCTTCCTCAGGAAGTCCCACAGTTTGTGACAAAGATCTCAGTGTGTGGAGCTGCTGGGGAGGAGAAAGGTTCCTTTATACACCTGCCTCACCTGTGCTCAGGTGGGGGGAGGGGCCTCAGCAGAACTCCGCTCTGTGCTCGGCCTGTTCTGGGATCAACACAAAAATAAATGAAGGAAGAATTTCAGGCTCAAAGCTGGGAAAACAAATTTTAAAAAGGATAACTATAAAAGGAAAAGGCTTTAATTTCAACACAAGTTAGAAATTGATCTGGTTTTCTCTAAATGATTTAAACCGTTTGATTCAATTCAGTTTATTTCTGTAGCTCTGAGTCACAACAGAAGGTGTCTCAGGGCGTTGAACAGAAATATTCACAAAACCAAATAGTAACATTATTCTCAGAAAGCAGCAGTTTGTGTTGAAGCTTCACTTTGTCACATCTCCCATCCTGAGCAAGCACAAAGGAGACAGTGGGAAGAAACCTCGAGCAGAACCAGGCTCAGGACGAGCGAACATCTGCTTCGACCGGTTTAAAGGTGTCATGCCAAAAACTGCAGCTCTCTCTTATATCACCTTATGCATCTCCTTCCAATAAGTTTTAATTACTTGACAGTCACAAAAATTATGATTGATTTGCACTTTTATTTCCACATTGTGTGATTTTTGGTAACGTGTGATAAATATCCCTCCTCCTCAGTGAGCTGCTACATTGATGTTATATCTGTTTCTCCCTGCATGTCCCACTTTGTGTTGATGTATAAAGTTGAATGTGCTTTTAGGAGCTCTTTATGGAACAGACCTATGCCTCAGTTCTGATATTGTTTTGTTTTATCGCTGACAAAATGTCTTAAAGTTGTAGATAAAAAAAAAATCCTGTTTCTAACGAATATTTTTCTTTAATCCTTTCAAAACTTTGTATCGTGTTGTCTTTCATCTTACAGCTGTTAATCCTTTCTGTGTCCATTCCTTGATTATTTATTTTTTTTGGCTTCTCTCTTCTTCAGGGGTCACCACAGCGAACTAGTTGCACAAAGATTTGGCAATTGTTTTTACGCTGGATGCTCTTCCTGACACAACCACAGACACAGAGCTACCACAGCCCTCTACGTGGAGCAGAGAGCTGCATCTAGGGTTCCCGGGAAAGCAGATGGTGGGGCTTAAGAGCCTTGCTCAAGGGCCCAGAGTGGGGCAGATGAGGGTGGAGACAGGTGTGACTGCTTCACTTATCACACCCACATTTTTTTAATGTTGTTGGTACTGGGGCTTGAACCAGCGATCTTCCAATCACAAGCTCACCTTCTTAACCTCTGCACCACCACTCCCCCGTGTCCATTCATTGAATCTAGTGTCTAATTTTTCTTGCTTGCTCTCGGTGGAAGGCAGACGCGTCCTCCTCTTCTCCGTCCTTTGCTCTTTGTCTTGTGAATCTTTTGCAGAGCCTTTTTTTTTTTTTTGCATACTTTCTGAATTGTAACGATGATCAGCTGGTCTCTCAACAAAACTGATCAAGTTTTCTCTACAGGTCGTCAGGGTGAAGGAGAACCCTCGTAGCTCGACGGAAACATAATTGGATCTGTGCTAACTGGGTTTTACTGTTTAGAGTTGGTGAAAATCTGGATTGATGGCAAATGTGGAAACATCAGCAGCTCTTTAAGCTGCATGAATGTGGAGAATGTGCTGAGCTTGAACTGCGCTCAGACTATGTGCGAACTATATGTGGTGCTGAATCAAAGCTGAGCAGGTTGATCCTTATCAGGACTGTGGAACTTTCTGGCAGTTTCCACGAACAGTTGGAAGGAATAAATCTTGGAGAAGTGTAAGCTTCACTTGGCGTAAGTAATCAAATGTGGCTGTTTGGAGTCTCATGAGAGAATGTACCAGTGAGACTGTTAGGCAGACACGGAAAGTTATGAGTTCAGCCTGAGCCAGAAACAATGTTGATATCTGAATCTGGACGTGGCCTTGGAAGGCGGACTAGCTCAGATTTCTCCTTGGATGTTATGGAAATAAAGACGTTCTGCCCCCTCCCTTCCCCAAAGTCGTGGATCTGTGAAAGAGCTCAACCGAGCCGGCTGATAAACAAACACCTCTTAGCAGGACTATGGCTGGTGGGGGCTCTGGACTGTGCTATGATCATCCCTCAAACTCAATGCCTCCACTGACCTCCCTCGTCGACCCGGGCGCAGCAACCTAGGAGATGTGAAGGCGCCAAGGGCTGGGTTACTCACCTGGCGGCCATGCTGAGACCCCTAGTTATGTTGCTTTGCTCTGGTAGATTGTTTTGATGCCTCGCACCGTGCCGTCAAGGACACGGTGTGAGATCTGGTTTTATACCTCTCTTCTTATGTCTTGCTTCCCTTTTTCTTATCTGAGCAACAGGGGCAGCACATCTTAGAAGCTGCAGCCCCCTGTACACTTTTGTCCATCTTTAGGACGCTGTACAGGAAGTAATTTTGTTGTCACTGTGCAAGGACAATACAATCTGACTCTGATTCTGAATTTATTTGGAGTAAAGTGTGTATCATATACGCACACAACTTTAAGATTATTATATTCCCTTCTAATTTGTTTGTCATTACAGTTTTCTGTGTTTGCAGTCAACTTGATCCATGCGTTATCTACACTCTTTATAGCATTTTGCAGGTCGCTGTCTATTACTGTAGGTGTTTGTAGGGGGTGGGGGTCAGGGCCTCTTCAGTGCTTTTCCATTGAGCTTCATATGAAGGATTGCACCAACAGATCTTAGGTCTCAGCTATGCTGCCCAGTAGTAATCTCTAAGGAAGGGAAGGCTCCACCCCCTTTATCTTCAGCTAATGTTAAAGTTTTTAATGTAATCAGCAGGTCTTCTTAATGCTGCCGTCACGTGTCGTGTGGGTGCAGTTGTGACGGGACGCTAACTGTGAGCAGCTGTCTTTGGAAACAGGAAGTCGTGCTCTGCGTTTCAAACTCCTTCCTGCTCATGAGCAGCCAGCATCGTGGCTGGACGTTACATGTTGATGGGGAGGAGCGACCCGATTCTTTAAAGATCTGTTCAAGCCTGAACCGAAACTTCAGCTCATTTTTGTTTCTGTTGGTCCGAGTGAGGAGTTATTTGTAAATACACTCTTGTGATTGGCTAACACACCTGTCAGTCAAGGTAAGAAACCGCCCACAATACATTGCTGAGTTTGGATGCTTTTATTGACGATTAGAAAAAGAATTGATCAAATCAATCAAACTGAATTATGGGTAATAGGGGAGGGTGATGTCATCGGTCTAGTTATAGCTGACTTTTGATTGGCCAGAAGGCGATCCCACCGGGAGGTCAAGTGTCGCTGACAGCTGGACAGGCTCCGCCTCCGACACACCTGGAGACAGAAAAATAAACCTTTATTACGAGTTACAAACAGACTCTTCATTAATTCACAGGTGACAGGTCTCTCATGTTAAAGGAAACATTTTTATGGTTTCATGTTTATCTGCTGCCTTTCATTTTACATGTATCTTATTTTATTTGTATTGAATAAGTCTTGTTTTAGTTGAAATGAAATAGAATGACTGAATAAATAAATAAATGTTTAGAGGCTCACGGGTACGTCCTGATTCTGGACCCTCCTCTGCTCTTATTGGTTGACACCAGAGTAATCAGGTTACAGTAGTTACCTGTCTTCTGGGTCAGTCTTGTTGCCAGTTGGCTCCAGAAGGAGCAGGCGTTCTGACTCAGACCCTGCTGATGATGGAGGCTGGGGTTTAGCTCCAGGTAGGTGGGTGGAGCTTCAGAGGAGAGGACCGGCTGCCAGCGGGGCAGAACTGACTCGGGCCACGTGCGAGATGGGTTTGGGTTCCTGAGGTTAAAACAGGAAAAGTGAGTTTTTCCCGTATGAGACGTTGAGCTGCAGGACTTGCTACAGGACTGTCCGTTTGTCTGACCCGGTCCGGACAAAGCTCGAGACGTAGGTCATGGAGGCCAACGAGACACGGCGGTCAGGGGAGGTGAAGCGCTGGAAGCTCGCTGGATGAAGAGGAGTCCCAAACATGAACTGAAGGTCCAGAGGAACCGAGGGATCGGCTCTGCAGACGAGAAAAGCTCAAAGTTCTGATCTTCAGCTGTGAACGTCACATAAAGTTCAGCAATCCAACAATAATTAATAACTAGGACTGAGGTCAAAGGTCATCTCATCGTGTTCAGGCACTAAAAGCAGCTGAGAAACTGAACGGACTTCAGGAAGACCGGATCAGAAGTTTGATCCCTCCTGTGGTTCTGGTCCTACCTGTTGTAGGCGCTGGTCTGTGGCTGGTGGTACAGAAAGACGCTGGCGCTGCTGTTGGCCCAGTGGGCGGCCATCTTCAGAGTGGGGCAGTAGATGAAGAGATCTCTGCAAAGTTCACCTACAGTTTATTTTCTGAAGAAGTCTTTGATGTTGGTGCGTCACAGATTGAATTTATGATCGCATCAAAACAAAAACGTCAAAAAGTTTCCACTCTTAGGAAATTAAAAGTTTTTAGTCTTTGTGTTGAATAAAGGTTACACTCTTGCGTTTGCATCCACACTTTATTTCTCTAGAACACAAAAAACCCGTTAACTCCAACGTCCACTCTCACTCCTCCCACTTCACCCCCTCACACCTGCGCAGTAAGCTACTTACAACTTAACATTTGCTCCATTCAGCTCAGATGTAATTTTAGTTTTTAAATAATTACCTGAAAAAAAAACTCTTTACTTGTAGATCGTTATAGAAAACTGAGTTTTGCTGGTTCTGATCCGGTTGGGACCGTGTTCTGCTCATCTCTCACCTGGTAGCGTTGTTGAGCGCTCTGGAGAACAGGTTGTACCCGGCCGCCGTCGGACTGTGATCCAGAGAGTAGAACCAGTTCGCCGCTTCCTTCAGCAGCTCGTTTCCTGTGGCTCCGCCCAGCGAGCGGCTCAGCGCTTCGTAAAACGCCGTCTTACTGTCGACCCGACCCTGCAGAACCTCAAAGTCCTGAACAGACAGACAGTCATGGGACTGTGGTTCCGTTAACCCTCAGAAGGTTCTACCTCAGTTGTGACCTCTGACCTTTATCCTGCTGGCGCGGGTGATCAGGCCGTCGTGCACTGATGTCCCCAGCAGCAGGTCCACTCCGGGGAAGGAGGACATCTGAGAGATGGACTGACGGACAGGAGACCAGGACTGGAACGGGCCGCTGATCGCTAGCAGCTGCATCACAAACACAGATGGGTCAGAAGTGTAGAACCTGGACCTCCATCGCAACAAACGGTCCTGAATCCAGAACTTACTTTGGTCTGAGCGGCGTTCAGCTTCTGAACCGGCGTGGATCTTAGGCAGGCCGCCACCTCACCGTCATCAATGAGGTCAGAGGTCATGCAGCCAAGTTCTCGGGCCAAATCCAACGTCTTACGTCTGGCGGACGAGTCGGTCTGGACCAAAGATGGAGAGAACACAGAACCGCCCTGCAGGAACAGAGAAACGGGTCAGGTGTGAAAAAGAACCTGTTTAAATGAGCGTGACGCTGAACGGACTCCTGACCATCAGGATCATCCTCTGGAACAGAGAGGAGGAGGAGGAGAGGAGGTGAAGGCTGCTGATGTCAGCACCGCTGCGCTCTGCCCCCACCGTCACCGTCTGGTTGTCTCCGCCCACCAGGGAGATGTGGGCGTTAACCCAGTGGAGCACCGCCTCCTGGTCTGACAGGCCGTAGTTACCACGGAGACCACCTGGAGGCGGAGACAGTGGTCAGACACCTGTTTGTTTACCTGCCGTGTGTTCTTATTTATTTACCTGTCCTTAAGAATCCCAGCGCTGCGGTCCGATAGCTGGCCGTTACCACGACTATGTTCCCCAGAGCGGCGAGGGCGGAGCCATCCAGCAGTCCCGGGCTCTGATTGGCCACAGGGTTGAAGAAATAAACGAGGACGGGGACAGGTGCTCTCTGATGGACGTGTTTAAAAATAAAGATAATTAATGTAATAACTTCAAATTAAACTTAACTTTAACAAATAAAGATTAAATGTATTCCTCTTTCGACCGACAGACGAGCTTTTATCTGGATTACAGATCGTCATTAATATTATTTAAACTCAAATAGGAAGCAAACCATTCTGGAGGAATTAATACATTTAGAAAGTAAAAATTAAAAGTTTAAAATAACACGACTGATCGGTAACTACTGAACAAATATCTAACAAACTGAAGTCAGGTCGTCTGGATGGATTAAACAAAAAAACTTGTAGAAACGTTTCTTCTTTCATCCAAAGGACTTCTTCAGTCTGAGCAGCTGCAACAAACTCAGTCTTCACAGAGTTTAATGTTTTATTGTTTGTTCAGATTTCAGTCTTCTTGTGATCATTAAAATATTTTTGCTCAGACTCACCAGCGCAGCGGGAGCGAAGATGTTCAGGTAGAGACAGTCCTCACTGGACGCTGCAGTGTCCATGTCTCCAGGCTGAATGCAGCTGGGACTGAAACAGACGGGTCAAACGGGTCAGACGGGTCATGAGTTTAATCCAACATGTGGAAAACGTACCGAGATTTCGTGGCCTCCCAGGTTCCTGTCCAATCAGGTGGCTGCGCTGCCTCAAAGCGGAGAGATCCGACCGGTGGACGGGCGTACGGGACTCCAAGGAACTGAACCACCTTCTTCCTGTCTGATCCCACGGCGGTTTCTACGGTAAAGCCCTGCAGATTCCCTCGACCCGGGATGGAAACAGACGTAGCCAACGGCAACCGCTCTGCAGAAACACAAACCTGAGCGACATTCCATCCACTTGCTGTTCTCTTCTCTGATTGGCTCCTCAGCTTACCTGTCCGCAGGTATACTTGGGAGGCAGGCTCTCTGAGGACGAGTCGACAGGAGGAGCTGGGGCTAGAGGAGCTGGGGGCGGAGCTTAACCCACAGACCGTGGTATCAGGGTAGAGAACGCAGCGAGTGGCGGACACTGTCTCACTGAGCGACACGGCGATGCAAGACTCCGCCTCCTGGCAGGCTGACAGGAAATGAGCAGCGGGGTTCATCAACGAGTTTTCACTTGGGGATTTTATTTTGAAAGATGTAGTTACCATTTAGACACCAGGCTCTGGTTCTGCTCTGGTCGGTGGCGATGTCATGGCTCACGTGGATGACATCGTAGGTCGTGAGGGTCGGGTCAACCAGAACCGCAGAGTCCGAGAGGAGACGCCACTCGTCCATCAACACTGAGACACAACATTTGATTGGTTTAGATTCTGTTCAGAAAAATCAACAAGTTCTGACCCAGTCCAGATCATTTCCTGTCATGTTTTGAAGAGGTTCTGAGACTTTTGGACCAGTTTTTGGAATGAAGCCACTCAGCGAGATCCAGATCCAGACCAGAATGTTGTCAGTTCAGACCTGTACCTCTGTGGGATGTGGGCCAGAACCGGGAATTACCGTAACTGTTAGAAGATCTGTGCAATGATTTCAAAAACAGTTCTGTTCTACTGAACTGGGTCCAGATAGGACTTCAGTTGGGTCTGGATCTGGACCATGGTCCACCATTTGAACCCCCACCAAGGTTTGGCTGCTTGAAAACAAACTTGTAAAGAATTCTGGACCGGATCAGAACCTAAGAACAGAACCATAAACATGGCAGCTGCAGAGTTTCAGACTCACCGTTCATCTTAACATCAGGCAGGCTGAGTGGAGGACAGAGACCAGGAGACGCTGTCCACTGGTCCACTGAAGACACAAACACGTCTCGTCATGCACCACGTCTCCTCTGTGTGTGTGTGTGTGTGTGTGTGTGTGTGTGTGTGTGTGTGTGTGTGTGTGTGTGTGTGTGTGTGTGTGTG
>JARVGV010001153.1:1036882-1046882 GCA_031762435.1 Hypsolebias longignatus | reverse complement strand
AAACAGTTTGACTACAAACCAGCTGGAGGAGCAGCAATCTCTGAACCGGAGCAGGAACCAGAACCACCAGCTGCTGGATCTGCATCTGAAACAACCAGAACCGATTACAAACGGGTCAGGTGATCTTCTACCTGCTGAGGATTGGACCGAGCAGTACCTGTGTTCAGGTAGATGGTGTGGAAGGTGATGAAGTCCTGGTAGTCTTTGTCCTTCTTTGGAACAGCAGACTCAGCTGAACAAACAAACAAACAAACAAACAAACAAACAAACAAGTCCGTTTGTTTCCCTCTTCAGAACCAGAACCTCATGTCTTTCATACTTTATTTTTTACCAAATGTGATCTTTTCTCCTCCAAAGTCCAACACAAATTTTGACAGCTCTACGTTGTAAGTAAGCCCCGCCCCACAGCTTCGATTGGCTCGTCCTTGTCCAATCACGTCCCAGTCCTGTTCGTCACACATCAGCACAGACGGCGCTCTGAGCCAACCACAGAGCAGAAACCCTGAGGTGGGCGGGACAAAACTCGTTCATAAATCTGTTCATCGTCATTCATCTTCCCGTCTCCATGGTAACGCACCTCCGTTCACCGTGTTCTGGTTCAGGATGAAGCCATCGCAGCAAGCGTCGCGGCTGCAGCCGTCCTGACAGAAGCGGTGGGCGTCGGTCAGAGACGTCTGCCTGGAGGAGAACACCTGAGTCCTGAACACACCTGAAACCACCCTCGTCATCGTCATCCTCACAAAACTCTGCTGATGCATCCGCTGCAAGGAAAACTCCGCCCCTACAACACAGAAGCATCTGTACCTGTGTGTCCGATCCACCTTAAACCAGCACAGTGCTGCTGGAAACCTCAGGTTGCTACGGTAACCGGGTTCACCAGATTTATTGACAACATTTACCTTTCTTCCTAAGTACAAGTAGATCTGAAGCTCCGCCTCTCACCCGCAGAAAGCACGTCAGCTGATCAAATGAATCGACCTGGGAATTACCCATAAACCCACTGGTCTGCAGAGTCAGAGAAGATTTAAACATTTCTAATGTTAACTTTCCGTA
Organism: Hypsolebias longignatus; assembly: GCA_031762435.1. Classification (NCBI taxonomy): domain Eukaryota; kingdom Metazoa; phylum Chordata; class Actinopteri; order Cyprinodontiformes; family Rivulidae; genus Hypsolebias; species Hypsolebias longignatus. The sequence continues at coordinate 1,045,829 of JARVGV010001153.1, read as the reverse complement.
CACATCAGCACGATTAGCTTTACAGTAATTAAATGAAGGTCTTCTTTAGCCCCGCCCACACTGGCTCCACCTGAGCTCAATATTCAACTCTTCTCAAACACGATAATAATAATCATAACAATGTGTTGTCATCATTGTATGTTCCCATACAATGATGAAGGCTTTCTGCATTCAACCCATGCACCTCCAGGTGGAGCAGTGGGCAGCTGTTGAACGTGCCTGGGAAGCATTTTGGGGATAGGGTGTCCTGCTCAGAGACACCATGAGATGTGCAATGACTGGGGATCGAACCAGAGACTTTCGGGGTCCCGAGTTGGCTGCTCTGCCTCTACCCATCTCGGCCCCTGAAGTAATCAGATTCTCATGATCACAAACTGAAACGACTGAAGCTGCTTTTCTGTTTTTGTCTCGTTCAGCTTTGACCGTGAGACGAATCAGTTTTTAACTCAAGAGGAACCGGAAACGTCTCAAAGGACAACAAAAGTCAGAACGAGCTCTGTACCGGTACTTTAAAACATCACGAAGTGGACGTCCTCACCACCTGGTGGTGTGGTGAGCTCATTACAGCAGTTCATCAGACGGAGTGGGCGGAGCCAAGTAATGAGGTCAGATTAGAATCATATGGGATAATAAAGTTGGTGTGTGCGTACCTGCTGTGAGGCGCTGCAGTCTGTGTTCAGTGTGTTCGTACTGTAGAGCTCACACTGTCTGTTGAAGAGCGCTACGTGGTGGCAGGACGGCTCTGCTGCGCATGCTGAGACACAACAACAAACACTGGAGTAAACAACAACAAACACTGGAGTAAACATCAGCAGTCTGACTGCACCAGGTTGAACCCTCTGAACAATGACCACGAGGACAGAGGTGGACAATGGTTACCTTGGACGCAGGTTGTGAGGTCAGAGGTCAGCGTCTGCAGGACTTCAGTGTTTTCAGCTCCGAGGATCAGGTCCGATCCAGGAACCGCCTGGAACCTGCTGAGAACTGAAACCCAGACATGATGGGATTAGAACCAGAAACTTAGACCGATGTGAGGGTGAGCTGCTGATTGGCTGCTGCCTGCTCACCTGAGCACTCCATGTCTGTTAGAGTCTTCTCACTGGTGGTCCACTCAAGCTCCGCCCCCTCTCTGCTGAAACAGCTCCACCTGTTGGACAGGAAGTCAGTCTGCGCTGGCAGGAAGTCACCTTGCTGTGAACACCGCAGGCCCCGCCTCTGACAGTCTGTCTCACCTGAGGGACGGACAGGTGAGAGACAGATTATTTTAAACAACTTTAAACACATTAAAGTTAAAGACTGTTGGTGAAAATAGTCACCTGAACAAATTAAATAAACAAAAAAAAGTTATTAAAAGTTGTTAAAAGATTATTTAACTGAAGCAGCTTCTGATCCTGTGGTGGAGAAAAAAAAAAGGACTCACATTGATTGACAGATGAGGCTCCAGGAGGGGAGGAGCCTCTCAAACACTTGTTGCAGAAGTCCCGCCCCTCTTCTTTCTGATAGGTTCCCTTTGGACAGAGAAGACACGCCCCCTCCTGGGAGAAACTGCCGGCAGGACAAATGACTGTAAACAAAAACAGAACAGTCAGGCTAACACTGATGCATTATGGGTAAATTCACATCGTCTTCCTCCTGTTTTATCACAATATTTGAGTTCTAAGTTCTGATTCTTGAGCTTCATTTATTTAGTTGTTCTTCAAACAGAAAAAATCTTTGAGTTCTGTTGACAGGCAGGCGCTCTGCTTGTGTGATGACAGGAGAACACTGGAATATAAATATTCATTGTTTAGTGATAATATTGATTTAGATCAACTAAAGCAGCAGAAACAGCCTCTCTCACCATGAGAGAAACTCAACAGGCCGCACGCTCCCGCGGCCGTGCACGTCTCTCTAACCTGGAGTTGGGTCACGTGCGCAGGTTGCTCATGTATGATGACGACGCTCTGAACACTTTAATGTTTAATAAGACGTTAGATTTAAGATGCAGGTGTCCCGGGACGTGGGGGGGGGGTCCTGCTGCTCACAGTGAAGCAGACAGCAGGCCCCACCCTGCTCTGCTCTGATTGGCTCAAACTGTGGCTCTGCTTCTGTTTATTGGTTTAAAGCAGCATCAGTTTAATAATTCCTGCATCATCATTACAATGAACCACAACAGAACACTTTTCTCCCCCTACTCATTTTTACAGATGGCAGAAATCCCTCTCAGCGATGGAGAACGTTAATTCATGCACTTTACTGTAACTGTTTAGTTTGTAAACAAGAAAACAACCTGCTGAGTTAAAAAGTGACTGTAATTTTTATTTCACTCGGTAGTTTGACATCCTCTAACACCAGCAGGAGGCTGAGTTGTGTCACTTTCAGAGGAATGTTTTGACCTTTGACCTCAGACATAAATAGCTCCTAGACTCCAGGAATAAACAGATGTTTGTGTTTATCAGCTGTCCTTTGTTTACAGACTCACTGCAGCTGTCAGCCTCCAGGCGGAAGCCACGAGAACAGCCGAAGGTCGCGGTCGTCTCAGAAACCAGTTTGGGTTCAGAGGTCAGAACAGAGCCGAGGTTACCCAGAAGGTCCTGGACTTCCTCCAGAAGTCTGGACTCGTTCAGGAGCAGAGCTGGAAACAAAACAGGTCAAATTAAGACTCAAACTTTTGGTTCAAAACATCAAGTCGAGCTCAGAAGCATTTAGTTGATTTGGTTTAAATAATTTGTTCATCACAGATTAAATGATTTCAGTCACATTCACATCTTCAGAAAGAAAATAAATAATTTATTTATGTATAAATTAAATAAACTTCTTCAGCTTCTTTCAGAATAAAGGTTTTACTTCCTGTCTGATTGGATCGTTTAACTCTTAAAATGACTACATTTACAGCATTTATAAAGCAAAGTATTCAAACAAATGTTTAGATTTATAAACAAAGTATTTATATTACCATTGATAGAAGTTTGTTACTGATCAAAAAGTAAAAGTTTGTTTACGTGTTTACATATTTTTTTTATTCATTAAAAACTGATCATCACTGACAGAAAAAATGTTTGTTGACCTCACCAACATCATGGAGGTCAGGGAGGTCAGAGGTCGGGAGGTCAGAGAGCGCGGCGCTCCATCGGAGCATTAACCTCAGAGAGGCGGCGCCGTCGCACCGCAGACTCACAGACAAGGCGTCGCACAGCGGCGCCGAGCGGCCGGACGACAAAAACTAAACACAACAAACAAATGAGAAGAAGAAATGACGAGCGGTGACTGAACGCCACCTGGTGGTTTGAGGCTTTCCAGCCAGGTGAGCCTCACCTGAGCAGAGCAGAGCCCCCTGCTGGTCATCAGGCCGAACAGCAGAGGCTGCAGGGAGCTGATCTGAGAGCAGGAGGACGGCAGCAGCCAGAGCTGAGACCACCACACCGTCTGCAGAGGCTGCAAGGCTGAACACAACCAACACTCAGGTCCAGACCCACCGGGTCAAAACAGAACTAACACTTTTTAAACGGGTCAAAGGTCGTACTCTGACAGGCTCCGCCCAGCGGCACGTTGTCTCCGCCCCATTGACCGCTCTCAGTCTCACACAGGAAGCTGCTGACAGGAAGTGAGTTCTGGTAACCACGGTTACAGATGAGGTCACAGCTCTGACGACCCTCAGCTGCTGGGCGGCAGACCAGTGCACCATGGGTAATGGAGGGAGCAGGACAGAGAGAACCTGGAGAGGGGCAAACACATGGACCAATCAGCAGGCTGGAGCAGAGCTGCACCAGGACGTCAACTTTACGACAAACGTACGGTCACATGACGGCGTGCGCCCTGTCTGCCTGGATGTTCGTGTCCCGCCCACTTCCTGTCCATCTTCAGATACACACCAGCAGGAAGTGACATCACACTGCAGCGGTACGAAGGAGCCGTCAGGACGACACTGAAGACCCTGAAGCTCACACCAACTGGGACCTGAAGGCAGCATGATTCACTGAGTGAAATGTGACAGTGAACGCACCACGCACAGCGGTGTGTGTGTGTGTGTGTGTGTGTGTGTGTGTGTGTGTGTGTGTGTGTGTGTGTGTGTGTGTGTACATGTCAGCTGTCCCACGTCATTCTGTGAGGCGGTTTGGATTGACTCTCCAGTCTGAGGGTTCACACACCAGCCTGCAGCGCCACCTGTCAGCAACACTGAGAAACGACCGTCCTAAAAACAAACAAACAAACAAACAAACAGTTAATCTTCACCTCAGGTCAACTCTGGCTCATCTCTTGGGTTCAGGAGCTTTTTTTACACCAGAGAACTGCTGATCCAGAACCTGACTGGTTCTGTGTTCTTACCGGTTCACACTGAGGGCGGTACAGCGAGGTGGTGCTGATGTCAGAGGCGTTCAGCCAATCAGAGAGCAGAGAGTGAGCCTCAGCTCTCTGACAGCGAGTCGGACCTGCAGGACAAGAAGACCCAACTTTACTCATCCTGGAGACTAAACGGTTCTGTTAAAATAAAAACAGGTTCTGGTTTCTAGAGTTCTGCTTCATCACGATTCACTAAACGTAGTTTTATTTATCTACTCATTTGTTTATGAATTTATTTATGACTCCTCGAAGTAACTGTAGGTCGTTTAGAGGTCAACGGTTGTTTCTTACAGGTGGGCAGTGTGGTGGAGCGGCTGCTCAGAGATCCAGGGACGTAAGCTCCGTCTTCATCGACGCACCAACACTGACCTGAACAAAAACACGTGAGCTCCGTTCAGACGGATCAGAAAAACATCTGCAACATCTGGAGCAAGATGTTTACATCAGAAACAAAACTGTGTGTGTGTTTGTGTGTGTGTGTGTGAGAGACCTGAGCTGGAGGAACACTGGATGAGCTTCCAGCTTCCATCAGCTTCACACTGAGGCATGAACAGCATGTAGGAGCGACGATGAGGACTCAGCATCTTCACAGCTGAGGGACATCATCATCATCAAATGAACACATAAAACTATTTCCAGATGATTCAAAACAAACTGCATGTGAGGAAATATCCTGCAGGTAAATTATTTTAGCCAACTGTCTAAAATAGTTTATAACTTAAAAAGCTCTCCAAGTAAAGAGTTAAATAAATTAGATATTAAACTTTAAACTGTTTTCTTGTGTAGCTGCGACACGGTGGCGCTGCGGTGGTGACTCACTGGAAAAAGCAGCCAATCGCAGCGCAGACTTGGTTCGACTCAGCAGCCTGTCAGAAATCTGCAGCTCCTCCTCTGATTGGCTGATTTGCAGCTCCTCAGGCGTCAGACTCAGACCTTCAGCCAACAGGAACCCGTATCCCAGAGGGAGGTGGGAGGAGTTAGAGAGCGCAACAGCGCTGTTCAGCTCCCGCCTGAATGCCATGACCTCAGCGAGCGCCTCGGAGCAGCGGCCTGCAAGGACATGGGTGATCCACAGGTGAAGACTTTACAAACAACAGAGACAAAACTGAGAAATCATTGAAATCACCGACAGCTGTCCCAGATTTTTAAATCAGGAGACGTTTGAACTGAAACAAACAGCTGATCTGAGATCAGCTGACAGGAACACTTTACTTATAATCAGTCACGCCTCGTCCGTCCATAAAAACACACAAACCTGAGTTCTGTTACTCAGTGAGATTAAGGAGGTGGAGGAGTAAGAGGAGGTGGAGGAGCAGTAGGAGGTGGAGGAGTAAGAGGAGGTGGAGGAGCAGTAGGAGGTGGAGGAGCAGTAGGAGGTGGAGGCGTCTGTGTTTAACCTGAGTAAAACCTCAGGATGACTCTGACCTGCAGACGACAGGAGCTTCAGAGGTTTCTTCTCAGGACCTGAAACACAAACATGAATCAGTCTGACGGCAGCCATTTTTAATCTGCTTTACATGTCCATTCTGTCCATCCTACATGTGACTCCGCCCTCTGTCGGCTCGGTGGTGGGCGTCCCCTCGGCGTCCACGCAGAAGCAGCGAGGTCCGACGCACTGCAGCGGCAGGAAGTCTCCTTCCTCAGAGCACACCGGGAGGTGCAGCACTGCTCCGGCAGCCATGCTGGACTTCTTTCTCAGGGCCGTTGTTAGCGCTCGCTCGCAGCGAGACGGACAGCGAGAAGGACGGCCGATGGTTCGAGACCCGGCCACTTCCTGTCCCTCATCGTCGACGCACCAGCACTCCGAACCACGACACTGGACTTCCTGGAAACCGCCGCTGGCCGTGCAGCGAGGGATGAAGGAGGCTGGATCTTCCTCTTCATCAGAGCAGGACAGCAGCAGAGGAGTCAGAACCTGGAAAACATCAGGAAGACCTGAATGGACCTGCTTCTAGGTGGACTCTTAATCTGGTCTTCAGGTTCTGGAGTTTCGTAGATATGATAAGAAACCAGACCTGCTCCAGAGAGGCAGAGCGGGGGCTGCTGAGATCCTTCAGGGTTTGTTGGAGGGCGGACAGGAAGGCGGGGTTCTCCAGGGCTCTGCTGATGGACTGGACCAGGTCCTGGTTCCTCTGCAGACTGATGCTCTGAGCAGACAGCTGATCCAGACCAGGACCTCCCACCAACCCACTGAAGTTAAAAGCTGCTGCGTTCTTCAGGAACTTCCCTCCAAACAGGTTCTCCTGAAGGCGACCGGGCGAGGAGCGGGTCAGAGCCTCCAGAGCTCCGCCCACTGAGGGGAAGGTGCCGTGGAGGACTTCGATCAGCTGAGACCGGAAGGAGGCCAGATCCACCTCCTCCGGCAGGAGGTCCCTAAGAGGACGGAGGAGGGAGAGACAGGAAGCTGCAGACCCAGAGGAGGCTTCAGACACAGGACCATCAGAACCAGAGAAGAGCCGGGACAGAGCCAGGCGGCGCTGAGAGGGACAGTGAGCAGAACCAGAACCTGGAGGAGGAAGAGGAGGCATTTGTAAAGAATCAGTTTTTGTTTTCAGTCGGAGCCTGTCGGTGACATTTCACAGAAACTCACTGCAGACCAGGAAGTCTCCGGTCTGACGAGTCCCGGGAACCTCTGTCCCTGAGGGGTTCACACACCAGCACGGCCCCCCCTGCTGGCACTGTCTGGGTCTGAACGATCCGCCGGCTTCACAGGACGGGACAAAAACGTCTCCCGACTCCATCGCCGCCTGACGCTCCTGCTCACAGCGAGACGGACCTGGGGGACGAGAGAACCGCCAGACCCGTTAGAACTGGTTTGAAAAGGCTTAAACTGGTTTCACGTGGAAACAGTGCATCTTGAAACCAGGTGAGTTTAACCAGGTGAGTTTAACCAGGTGATTTTAACCAGGTGAGTTTAACCAGGTGAGTTTACATCTGAAGCGTCCGGTGAGGGCGAGGCGAACTCCCAGCATCCTCCTCTGCAGGACTCTGTAGACGTTGCTCTGAGAGAAGGTGCGACCGGACGAAAGACCGGAGAAGGCCGTGTCGTACATGTCAGAGAGGAGGAGCTCCACACCTGGACAGGAAGTACACACCTGTGAGAGCACATCTACAGGAGTGTTTGTTTGGGAGCTCGGGCTGTTTGGGTCTCACCTGTGCTCTGCAGCTCGCTGCCTCGGCTGTCCGAACAGAAACAGTACGAAGATACGAGCGGGAAGAACTTCCTGAAGCTGCTGAACGTCTCAAAGGCTTCTGGGAAACTGAAACAACACACAAACACAGGTGAGCCTGGCTCTGAGTCCAAACAGAACAGGTCGTGTGTGTTACCTGTTGTAAGAGTGCAGCAGGTCCATCTCTGTGCGGTCCGTCATGTTGATGAATTTACACTGAACAGGGAGGAAGCTGCCATCTTCCTCACACTGAGGAAGAGGAGGAGAATCTGCAGTGTGGAGTCGTCGTCTCAAACTCAGGTCACAGCTGCCTGGACCTGCAGGTCAAAGGTCAGAACAGGTGAGGAGGATGAGCTGCTGCAGGAGATATTCACTCAGACGGTAAAATAATAAATATAAATAAAACATGACGTCATGTGACAATAAAGTTAGTTTTTTGTTTTTGTGCAACAAACAGGAGGATAAATAAAGTTTATTCAAACACTTTCTGAAGAACAGATCGTAAGTTTGTGTTGGAGAAAACCCAGACATCCTTCAGATCTGCTGGAACTGGATCTGGATCTTCTGCTGGAACTGGATTTTATTTTTGAACGTTTCAGCCTCTGAACTGTTATTAACCGATAAAATCAGATCTTTAAAGACCATCTCTGACACAAAGCAGCATGTTCATGTCTCTTTTACAACATTCTTGTTTTTAAATCGACCCAACAGTGGATCAGAACCATCTGGACTAAAAGTTTGGTTTTGGTCTCACGTCTAAATGGTCCAGATGTTTGAACCACTGATTGATTTCTGGAAACAGATGACTGGAGATGAGAGACGATCAGTTAGAAAACCCAATCAGAACCACAGCCTGACGTCTGACCCGGTTCTGGTCCAGTTCTGAAGGGTTTTCAACAGGACCAATGGACCCAGTGAACACCACGTGAAGGCTCCTATTGGCTCAGTGAGCTGTCAATCAAACAGTGTGGATGTTGAGTGTGTTTCCATGGAAACCAAACTACTGAATGCTTGATGGGCTCATATGGATCATTTTCAGGAGAATCAATTCTTCTTGATTTGGACATTAATCTAACCGGCTCTTTGGCTCCTGTCCTACAGTTCACCAGAACCTCTAGAAACCCATCAGAACTTAAAGAGTTAAAAACTATTTCAAACTGTTTTGTTTTGTCCTAATTACTGAAAACAATAGTTCAAATGTTAAATTAATTTTCAGGAAGAGACTAAAGAAGACGAAGTAAAAATGACTTCAAATGTCAGAGTTTTAAAGTTGAACAGATTGGACAGAGAGAAAGTGAAACTTTTCAAAGGAAAATCTCACAAGACAGTGGTCAGAGCAGCCATGTTGTCTGTTCTGGAGACATAGACATGGACAAAAATACAGGAGACAGAACTGGAAGTGGCAGAAATGAAGATGTTGAGGTTCTCCTTAGGAGAGACAAGGATGGAGAAGATCA
>JARVGV010001153.1:1015011-1027747 GCA_031762435.1 Hypsolebias longignatus | reverse complement strand
ACAACATCTCAGACTGAGGAAGTCTTTCGGACGAAAGACGAAACGTTTCTACAATTTTTTTGCTTTGTTTTGTTTTGCATTTTAGAATGTCCAGAGGACCAGACTTAGCTTTTTTAGACTCTGGTTCTATGTTCACTACACTGGCTCCCAGTGGAGCCTAGAATCTGTTTCAAAGCTCTTGTGCTCATGTTCAGAGCTTTAAATGGCTCCTGTGCATCTTTGTCAGCTTCTAACCAAACACTGCTGCTCATGGCCTTGAGTCCCAGACTCAGAGCCTCTTGGCTGTTCCACGTACTTGGCTGAAAACTAAAGGGGACAGGACCTTTGAGTCAGTGGACCCCAGGCTGTGAAACAGTTTGACCTGCAGCTTCAGATTCTGGAGGTTTGTAAAAAGCAACTGAAAACACTTTTACTCTCCCAGGCTTTGATGTCATGATTTTATTGTGCTTCTTACATTCTTTGTATAATTTAAAGTTGATTTTTATTGTTGAGCACTTTGTGATTTTATGTCGGTGATAAGTGCTATAAATAAACTTTACTTATTCACTAAAATGCCTTCAGATTTTCACACAAGTCCTAAAAGTAGATAAAGAGAACCCAGTCAAACAAATGAGAACAATATATACTTACCGGTAATCATTTATTTATTCATTAAAATGATCAATATTGCATATCTGCGAGTGGTAAAAGTAGGTGAAGCTTTGCTTTCAGTACCTGGTGTGACCTTGCCTGACAAATGTTGTACCCTCCTCCATTTCCACTGCATCTATTTTTACGTAATGTTGTATAACCTTTAATTATGAAGTGAGGTTTAAGCCATGTCTCCTGAACACATATGACATGTGGTCTCTTCTAAATTTTCCAAAAAACCTTTAAACTCTTGACCGTTTGCTAATAAACTTCTAGAATTTCAATGGAGTGTTAACATTAATTGACATTGTGAGAGGTTTGCTCACAGGTGTTCTGACTAACGTCTGCATGGATTTTTTTCCTATGAAATATTTCGTGTACTGTATTTAAATTTTTTCTGCTGCCCTAACCACTAGCTTGATCTTTTCAGTTTTACTCTTAATTTGATCTGAAACTTCACAAACTTAATTTCAGAACCGATTTGATGCTCTTGCCCAGAAGGGGGAGCCACTGCACCTGCTACAGAGGACCTTCCTTGATGGGATGAAACTATCTTCTCATTACTTTTGTAAATTTTTACAGCTTCAGAAATTAAAATTTCCACTTGTTCTTAACTGCTGGATGTCTACAGCTTTCTTCCTCACAAAACAACCTCCATAAGCAGCCGTATGACCTATGACCTCCACACACACACACAATTACAGCACTTTACCGTAGACTTTGCACCACAATGACCATATCATGTTCACCACATCTTCCACACCTCTGCTTGCCTTTCATACATTAGCAATATGCCCATAACGATGACACTTGAAACATCTTACAGGAGGAGGAACATACTCTTGTACATTAAAGCTCAAATATCCTACCATCACTTTAGTCAGCAGAACTTCTTCATTAAATGCCAACAAACAGATTCACTAGTGTCAACTTTCACTCCTTTGTGTACAGCTTGGCGTTGTCTGATATCTACAATGTTTCCCCCTTTTAGCTGTTGTTTGAGCTCAAATAGATTTCTCCAATGGGGATCCTTGAAATGACTTCCCTAACACCTCTTTGTTCACCAACCACTCTTCTCAATTATTGCCTTTTTGCAGTTTGCAGCTTCATTGTCTTGGTCTTTTGCTCTACATTTCTACACTTTATAAGAAGACACCCATCCCACAAAACCTTAGCCATCTCTATATCTCCTGTCTTATTTCTCAATGCTGAGGTCAAAGATACTGGACTAACACTTGTCATTCCCTTCTTTGAACTTAAAAATGACTTTAAATTCTTCCCTCGTCATCACCCTTTCTAACATCTGATTGTAAATCATCACTTTCTAATGCTCTTTTATTTCCCTCTTGAATATCTGCTCTTTTCCCATTCCATCTTTTCCCCTTTCACTTACAGTTGTCCAGTTCATTTCTTCCTCATCAGACAACCCACTACTACCAGTCATTCTGGTTCATTCCAGTTCAGATTATGTATCCCTCATGGCCAGTAGATTGTATTGCTAAAGATCCTTGTGAGTCAAGTCAAAGGACCAAGCACACCTTGTATGGCAAGCCATTTTAACATAAAATCGGATTCATGACACTTACATTCAAGATATCTGAAATTGATTTACGATTGGTCATTTTAGTAATTTAAGATATCTTGAGTTATATTTTGACTAGTCAAAATTCTTATTTGAGATATCTCTAATTACATTCTGACTATTGTAAATGACGTCAGATTTACCACTGAGTTGAATGGAGGCTTCAAGTCAAGATATCTTAAAAGGAATTCTGACTAGTCGTAAGTACAGTTCTAGATATCTCTAAGTTAATTTTGACTAGTCATTATTTGCTTTCAAGATATCTCGATCTTAATTCTGACTAGTCATAATTACAATTAAAGATATCTTAAATTACCTCATTACCTGGGCCCCTGAGCAAGGCCCTTAACCCCCACCATCTGCTCCCTAACAGGTCTCTCTTGAAAATGAGTTCTCGTGGCTCAATGAGACTAACCTGGATAAATAAAGGTCAAATGAAAAATAAATAAATAAATAAAATACCTCATTATTCAAGATATCTTAAATGTGTTTTTAGATGTCAAAAATAAGGTTTTGACTAGTGCAAATTAAATTGCAGATATCTTGAAAGCAAATAATGACTAGTCAAAATTAACTTAGAGATATCTAGAACTGTACTTATGACTAGTCAGAATTCCTTTTAAGATATCTTTAAATGAGTTCAAGATATCTTGAATGTTTTTTCATGTAGACGGCTTTTCTGTTTAAGATATCTAGAATTAACATTTTGACTAGTCAGAATGACGTTCAAGACATCTAGAATAATTATTTTGACTAGTCAAAACGTCACAGATTTACACAGCATTTTGGTGGAAATATTATTGTCTGCCATGTTAGGTCAGTCCAACACATCGCTCGTGTTTTTAGCAGGATTTTTAGCGCAGCAGCTCATGCGTGGCATGAATTTAAAACACGGATGATTTACTGTCTGCAACAAAAAGACTTTTTACAACTGACGTCTTTTTCACGACACCGGGAAGTAGCGGCTTGGAGCTGGAAACAGAAACAGACACTCCCTGTGTGTACTTGAGTCTGTGCACTAAGGAGAAATGTCTCTCTTTTCAACATCTTTGTTTAATTTTCCAGACTTTTCTGTTGCTGGTGACGAGGAACTCGCAGCGGCGAATTCATGAACCAGAAACTTGAAAGGATATTTATTCAATGAATAAAACATCCACTGCTATCAATGTAAAAGATGTAGCTTAGCGAGCTAACAGTTAGCAGCTGCAACATACAAACAGCGTAATAAAGCCTAATTTAATGTGATAAATTATTTGGAATATTTGAGACAGATATGGTATAAAAAATTTAGTTTACATTTTTTTAATTTTTCTCTTTATTTTTTCTTCCTACTTTTTTTTTAATCTTATACCACCTTTGTTATCTTCATCCCATTCTTTCTGCCACCTTTCCCTCAATTTTTGTTTAATTATACTTTTTGCTTCTGATTTGCTTGTACTAACTGCAATAACCATTTCTTTATTCACCTTTGCTCTCCTAATTTCATATTCCAAACATATTGTTGAATCATATGTATTATGACCTTTTCCAAACCCGGTTTGTTATTTTGAAATATATCCTTTCATATTTAAATATGTTAATCGGTCATTAATCATTTTTTCCATTATTTTACATATATATGTGATGTTAATGGAATGGGTCTATAATTTCCTGGTTTACCTATTGGAACAATAACTGATTCCTTCCAACTTAGTGGTAGTTTCTCCTCTTCCCACACTTTATTATATATCTCTAAAACAATATCTTTGGCTGTTTCACTAAGATGTTCTATCATTGTATAACAAATTTAATCTTTCCCGGGTGCTGTTTTCTTGGTTTTCCTGAGTGCACGATTTAATTCTGCTTTTGTAAAAGGTTCATTAAGTAGACTATTGGTTTCATGCATATTCTGTAGCAAGTCTTTATGTTTTAATTTTGTTGCTTTTCTTCCCTTAATGTTACATGTACTATGAATTTTACAAAATGTTTCTGCTAAAATTTCAGCTTTTTCTTCATCTTTAACTATTGTTGTATTATCTAACTTTAATATTGGATATCCATATCCCTTAATACCACTCATTCTTTTAATTACCTTCTAAATTTTTTCAATTTTTGTTTCTCTCTCAATAGTATCACAAACGTTCCTCCAATATTTTCTTTTTGCTTCCTTAATTATCTTTCTAACCATTGCTTGCTTTCATTTATATTCAAGAAGATTCTGGTATATCAAATTACTTTTAAGTGTTTTAAAGGCTTTATTTCTTGATTTTATTGCTTCACTACAATCATTTGTCCACCACGGTACAATCTTCTTATCTCTCTGTCTCCCTCCTTTTTTGATCGATTGTTCTGAAATCTCCAAAATCATTTTACAAACAACTATTTACATCAACATCCATCTTCATGTCAATTTTCTCTGTCCGTTTATTACTCTATCCATCCATCCATCCATCCATCCATCCATCCATCCATTCTCTTCCGCTTGTCTGGGGTCGGGTCACGGGGGTAGCAGCCTAAGTAAGGAGGCCCAGCCTTCCCTCTCCCCAGCCACTTGGGCCAACTCCTCCAGGGGAATCCCAAGGCGTTTGGGACTGGACTCAGAACTGACCCACAGCACAGGACTGTCAGAACCACCTTAGTCCTCCATACAGTTCAGATTATAATTATTATAAAGTAAAAAGCTCAAATGGTTTGTTCATGTTTTCATGGTTCTTGGTGACATCTGGTTCTGCTGCTGATCCTTTTATCTCCTCCGCGGGTCTCCTTAGTCTTCAGCTGCTTAAGGCTCAAAAGGATTACTGTAGGTCTCTACAGTCGGACCACAGGTTCTGCAGCGAGATTGGAGGTTATGCAGTCAGACCGCAGGATGGCTCAGTTTGGACACATTCAGGGGGTGATAATGCTGCTGCTGATTAGTGCTCTCCCAGTCGTGTTGGTTCTGACCCGGGTTAGGCATCCCGTGCCTGTTCTGTGGATGATGCCAGTCAGTTCTGGGTCGGGGAGGGAGAACCTGAGCACAGGACTGGCTCCAGCAGTCAGAATGGCTCTACAGGACCTGCAGGACCAACCAGAACCGCTGGGGAACTATGAGATCCAGCTGCAGCTGCTGGACTCTCAGGTGGGTCGGTGCTGAAGAACCATCTGCTCAACTTTTGGTTCTGTTGGATTCAAAGTGATCAACTTTTAGTCTGAAGTTGTTTTATGTCTTAATTTATCTGATAATGATTTTTCTGCTTTATTTATTTTGACGAGCAGAATCAAGTTTTTATTTTTCTGCAGGTCAAGTTTTAATGTTCAAGCAGCAAATTATCAAAAAGATGAAAACATAAAATATAAACGGGTTTTAAAAAGTTTGTAAATCCAGTGACTCGTGCTTGTTGCTCAACACGCTGCGGCAGCCACTGACTTCCAACAGGCGGCGGGCGACAGGCATTCATGCTTCGAAGGCTCAACAGCTGGAGCCGTTCTGATGATGAGGAGCAGCTGATGAAGTTTCAGGGGTTCTTTATGTGTTGCTTCTTCAGTGTGATCCTGCTGAGGCCCTCAGAGTCCTGTTTGACACCATGTGGGCGGGGCCCAGGTACCTGCTGATGATCGGAGGGGCGTGTCCACCTGTGGCGGCGCTCATCGCTCGAGCGCTGCCGGCTTTCAGCCTGGTCCAGGTGCATCATCCGTCCTCTTCATCAGATTCCTCCACAGTTCAAGGTCAACTCCTGGTTTCATGTTCCTCTGATTTCACAGGTGTCCTTCGTGGCTCCGCCCCCCAGCCTGTCCAACAAGAAGTGGTCCAAGTACCTGTTTAGCACTGTGCCATCGGTCCGAACCCTGAACCAAGCAGTGGTGAAGCTGCTGCAGCGGTACAGGTGGAGGAGAGTCGGGGTGATCAGAGGAGATGGTCCAAGACTGGCTGAGGTGACAGAAACCTGGTCATGTGACCAAACCAGATTTGTAATCATCACCTCACAGAGGGTAATCCTGTAGTCAGTGTTGTAGTCAAGACCACCTACCCCGAGACCGAGACAAGACCAAGACCAGAGTGTACCAATACCAAGACTTTTAAGGTCCGAGACTAAGACCGGTCTCAAGTGCTACAACACTACCTGTAGTTTTCCATGTCTCTCTGTTAGCAAAATATCTCATGAACATTATAAAACTTCCAAAAACTGATTATTGGATAAACAGAGCATCAGCCTGATTCAAGATGGCCACCATAGCTACTCTACCTGAGCAAATACAAGACCGTCAGTTTACAGATGCTGAGCTGAAGTCTGGTGTGGTGGTAGCTGAGAGTCATCCACACCACAGAGTGTGAGCACTAACAGCAGGCAGAGGCAGGCGATATGCACTCATCAGGATTCCTGCTTTACTTTTTAAATCTGCTCTTTAATCAAAACTGAAGAGTTGCTGCTATTTTTAGCTGCATCACCTTTCAGCTTGCATTTAGCTGCTTCTAGCTTTAGCAGCTCACTTTCAGTAGTTATTCAGCTGTTGTAGAAGAAAATGTTTCCCAGCTGAAGGTAAAATAATCCTCAGTTTGATGGAAACCCACCTGTCTGTCTGTGTGTGTCTGTCCACCTGTCTCTCTGTCCAGTCTGTCTGCCTGTCTTACACACTGTGGGGTGTTCTGACCCATGTCCCTGCAGATGAAGAAGGATCTGACCAGACAGCTGCTGAAGGCCGACGTTCAGCTCGCTGTCACAGAAACCTTCTCTGAAGACGCCTGCAGCCGCTTGAAGGAGCTGAAGGTAGGAACCAGCAGATGGTTCAGGTCCACTAGGTTCTGGTTCCAGACCATCATCTTCTTATGTTACAGAATCGAGATGTTCGGATCATCATCGGACAGTTTGAAGAGGAGTCAGCGTCCGAGGTGTTCTGCTGCGTGAGTGATACGTTCACATCTTTTTGTTGCAGAGAGACGATTATAAATATCCTCAAAAACCCAAACAGATCCAGATCAAACCTGAGCAGAACTTCTCCAAGCACTAAAAACACAATGAAGTCCTTCTAAAGAGCAGCGCTCCACAAAAAACTTGAACGTTGAACACGTATTAACTGCTTCGATCGTTTGTGAATAAAACTAATGGAGCACCTTTATAAATTAATGACAGTCCAAAGAGTCTTTTTACCTTTGTAGAACTATTTATTGAGGTTGAGATCTCCTACCTGAACCGATGAGTACCTCTGACCAGAACCTGAAAGGTCCGACTCTGGACCAGGCTCTCCAGAAGGATCTTCAGGTTTAATACGATCAGAAGAAAATCAACCTGCACAAATAAAACAGAACCATAAGTTAATAAATTATCCTTCCATAACATGAGATCCAGTTTACTTCATTTCAACTTGTAGAATATTATAATAAAATTTAACTAAGAATAAAATGCAACCAAACAGCTTATAATTCGTGACAGATGTTTTATCTCAAAACAGCAACTAATTTATAGACAATAAATTAATAGCTGTTTTTAAAATGTTCTTATTCAACATAAATACTACTAAAAACTGTTTAAACGTGTTCAATTACATAATTTTTATTAACTGTACTGTTTGTAAAAATGCAAAGACACAACTTAAACACGTCCTAAAGTAGAACAAGTCCTTCTTAACAGCGGCTGTTTGTTTTTATAAATAAATCTCTAAAAAAATAACTGACGCCATCTTTATTCAAAATGGCGATTAGCTACAGTTAGCAACAGTTAGCAACCAGCACTCACAGTAGCGACAAAAAAACACACACACAAAACTCGACAAAAACAATCCCGGTTCCGCTCACAGTTACACTGCAGGAAGCGTTTAACTTGTTAAAATTGGTTGAGAGTTCATTTTAACGGCTGTTTTGAAATGTTTTTGTTGTAAATATTCCAGGAAGGTCTTCTTAATAGGGCGCGCGAAATCAGTCGTAACCTTGACTGCAGCGCAAGCGCAGAACGAACACAGCGCCCCCTGCTGGATGAAAACAGTCCTCGCAGTTCAGTTCCGGTTCATTTATCCTCCTGCTGTCCTTCGGTCACAGTGGCCTTGAAGTTTTTTTTTTTTTTTTTTTTTTTTTTTCCGGCCTTGTGGGTCTTTTTGACCCAAAGGCAGCAGCACGGTTTATTTGTCCAGTTCTTCTTAGCATACTGGAGCCAGTTCATCCAGCTGCAGAACATCACAGCACCTGGACTTTTTAAGATGGCTCTCCTCAGAACACAGAAATAAAATGTTCTTGTTGCTGTTTACTTCTAAATTCTTGTTTGCTAATTTAACCCACTTACCGTACATCTCAAGCTGTCCTTCTCTTCAAGGATTCAAGAATCAAGGTTCTTTATTGTCATTTTCATCTTGTGATACATGAGGTGGAACAAAATTGTCAAGTCAGATTTATTTATAGAGCACATTTAAAACAGAAACTTACCAAAGTGCTTAACAAAAAGATCACATAATTAAATAAATGTAACAAGATATTTACAGCACATGGAATAAAACTATACAACACAAAAGATAATTAGAAATAATGAACTACTAAATCAGATCACCCTGTGTCAAGTGTCAAGGAATAATAACAAAAAAGCATAAACTCAGTCAGAAACAATGATATACTAAAACTAAATCAGATCACCCTGTGTTAAATGTCAATGAGTACAGGTGTGTTTTTAGGTGAACTTAGGGTCCACCACTGAACATGTTCGATCTCCTCGGGGCTTCAACCTGGGTTTTGGTACCACCAAAAGCAGCTGGTCAGATGATCTCAAAGCCCGAGAAGCAGCATAAGGGTGAAGAAGGTCGGAGAGGTATGAGGGCGCGAGGCCGTTAATACACTTGAATATCAGCAGGAGAATTTTAAAGTTGTGTACACAGGGTCCAAGTCAAAACCAACAATATCAGAAATATAAAATGTAAAAAGAAACAGTAAATAATAAACTAAGATGTACGCTAAACGAACGCTGGTCTCTAAAAGATCTAAGATATATGCCAGTCACTAAAAGTGCAAAACAATACACTGAACAGCAGCAGAATGATTTTTTTAGGTTCTGTTTGGCTATAATTTACACATCTATGTGAGCTGAGTCGGGCTTGGAGCCCCAAAACTAACATAAACTTGATTTATTCAAAGCATGCAACAAAAATACAGAAACACGGCGCCAATAGTGAAAAATAAGTAACTAAAAATAAGTAACTAAAAAAATTAAGTAACTAAAAATAAGTAACTAAACCTCTTCAGGACTTTTATAAACTGCTCTCAAAGGAACTTTGTAGTTTGAAATGGACGTGGAACATCTTGAGCTTCACATGAAGTTTAATCATGCTTTAACTTTTCATTTCTTTCCATTTGTAACTGTGTGTACATGTGTCAAAAATCTAATTTTATTATAAATAAATAAATGATTAAACAAGTCTCTATTTCACATGGGTAGCTTAAACAACAAAACCCCTAAAGGAGGATACATTTACTGTAAAAGCCTTTAAAATCCTAAAACATGAAGTTTTGCACTTGGTCAGTCCTTTCAGGTTCTGACCCGCAGAATCTCGTCAGAAACTTGTGATCTTTGGTCCAACGATGCAAACACTGCAGGACAGTTCTTATCTTTAAGAACAGGTTGTAGTTCTCACAATGCATCAAATGAAAGCTCATCCCTGGAGTTCTGGAGTCAGTAACGGTGAGGTTCTGTGTGATGTCCAGGCCTACAGGCTGAACCTGTTTGGACCTCGGTACCAGTGGATTCTAGCAGCTGGATGGAGGTTGGGGTGGCAGCCGTCGGCTTGTTCAGCTGACAGCCTGCTGATGGCGGCAGACGGGTCCTTCAGGCTGCAGATACGACACTTCAGCACCTCGACCTCTCCTGGCGTCTCGGGCCGGGTCAGAACCTTTACTGTGTTTGTCTCAACAACACCATGGTGGTTCTGGTTGAACAGAACCACAGCATGAATAACAGCAACCTCCTCCACAGACTCCTCAGAACTACCGGGACTCGTACCGCAGACAGCTGGTCCAGCAGGGGTCAAAGGTCAACCCGCTCCACGCCTTCGCCTACGACGCCGTCTGGGTCGCTGCCCGAGCTCTTAGTCGGGTGATGGAGGCGCTGAAGCTCCAGGAGAAATACGGCACTGCGAGGAACGTGACAGTGAGCGAGGAAGAGGAGGTGAAGATGCTGCTGGAGGCCGTGAAGAACGAGCAGTTCGAAGGCGTCACGGTGAGGACGTGCAGACGGACACGTGAGACCAAATGAGTTTTAAAAATATGAGACAACTTTACTCAGTTATGGTTCTGGTGCGTCTCACCGGGTCTCAGCGTGGTTCTGATGGACTTCATCATCTGAAAGTCTTGTTCCTCCATCTTTGTTCTACCTCAACAATCCATGATCAAAAGGTTCTGCTCAGTCCGGACGTTTTACTCTTTGGAATATTGAGCTTTGTTGGAGGGGCGTGGTGGTGCAGAGGCAGGCCAGCGCTGCCACGGCAGCTCGCCGGTTCAACTCCTCGGATCCACAACATCAACATGTGAGTGGGAAAAGGTGAAGCATCTGCTACTAGCCCCTCTGGGCCCTTGAGCAAGGCCCTTAACCCCCACCCTCTGCCCAACTCCCTGCTAGTTTCATCTTTTCACCTCATTTTTATTTATGAGCTCCTTTCAGCTTCTTTCTGCTCATTTCAGCTTTTGTTTTTTCAGCTTCTTCCAGCTGATATTCTTCTACTGCGTCGTGCTCCTTTTGGCTTTTAATCCTGATAGTTCAGGTTTTTTACCCTCCTTTCAGTTATTTCTAATTTCAGCATGTTGCTGCTTATTTTAGCTGCTAGTTCCATCTTTTTTGTACTTATTTGATCATTTCAGCTTTTATCTACCCCTTTCAGCTACTTTATACTTTTCAGCTGTTGGTGTATTTTAAGTGAGCTTCAGCTCATTCAGCAGATTCAGCTCGTTCAGCAGCTTCAGCTCATTCAGCATATTCAGCTTGTTATGCTCGTTCAGCAGCTTCAGCTCGTTAAGCTCATTCAGCAGCTTCAGCTCATTCAGCAGCTTCAGCTCGTTCAGCAGCTTCAACTCATTCAGCAGCTTCAGCTCATTGAGCTCGTTCAGCAGCTTCAGCTCATTCAGCATCTTCAGCTCGTTAAGCTCGTTCAGCAGCTTCAGCTCGTTATGCTTGTTCAGCAGCTTCAGCTCGTTAAGCTCGTTCAGCAGCTTCAGCTCATTCAGCAGCTTCAGCTCGTTCAGCAGCTTCAACTCATTCAGCAACTTCAGCTCGTTAAGCTCGTTCAGCAGCTTCAGCTCATTCAGCATCTTCAGCTCGTTAAGCTCGTTCAGCAGCTTCAGCTCGTTAAGCTCGTTCAGCAGCTTCAGCTCGTTATGCTCGTTCAGCAGCTTCAGCTCATTAAGCTCGTTCAGCAGCTTCAGCTCATTCAGCAGCTTCAGCTCGTTCAGCAGCTTCAGCTCATTCAGCAGCTTCAGCTCGTTCAGCAGCTTCAGCTCATTCAGCATCTTCAGCTCGTTAAGCTCGTTCAGCAGCTTCAGCTCATTCAGCAGCTTCAGCTCGTTCATGGGAGATCCAGTTTAGTTAATCCAGTTAAATCTCAGCAGGGTCTCACTGTGGAGACGGACGTCTCCGACTTTTGTCCTCGTCCTGTCCTTTACATGTTCAGCAGTTCTGAATGAACCATGGCAGAGCTCCAGAGACCAGGTGGTCCCAGCAGAACCAGTCCAGGTTCAGAGTGTCCTCAATAGGAAGTCCTGCTCTACATTAAGAACAGTTCTGGACAGAGACCACCTTGTTTTGTAGATGATGGTCTTGACAGGAACACGGAGGTCCAGGAGGACCAGAACCTTTTAAGCAATGTTCTGTCTCTGTCCAGGGTCCTGTGTCCTTTCAGAACGGGGAAAGAATGACGACGATGGAGTTGATCCAGCTTCAAGGTGAAGAACCACAGACCTGCTCTCACAAGACGCCTGGCTTTAGCTGTGTTGAGCTGTGTGTGTGTGTGTGTCTTTGTTTATGTTACCTTGTAAGGCCCATTTTTCCAACTTATACTACATTGTGAGGACCAGCTACTCCTTATGGGGCCCCATAAGAAGATGTGCTGTTAGGGTTAGGTGTGTACTGTAATGGTTAGGTTTAGGGTTAGGTGTGTACTGGTAATGGTTAGGTTTAGGGTTAGGTGTGTTCTGGTAATGGTTAGGTTTACGGTTAGGTGTGTACTGGTAATGGTTAGGTTTAGGGTTAGGTGTGTACTGGTAATGGTTAGTTTACAGTTAGGTGTGTACTGGTAATGGTTAGGTTTACAGTTAGGTGTGTACTGGTAATGGTTAGGTTTAGGGTTAGGTGTGTACTGGTAATGGTTAGGTTTAGGGTTAGGTGTGTACTGGTAAAGGTTAGTTTACAGTTAGGTGTGTACTGGTAATGGTTAGGTTTACAGTTAGGTGTGTACTGGTAATGGTTAGGTTTAGGGTTAGGTGTGTACTGGTAATGGTTAGGTTTAGGGTTAGGTGTGTACTGGTAAAGGTTAGTTTACAGTTAGGTGTGTACTGGTAATGGTTAGGTTTACAGTTAGGTGTGTACTGGTAATGGTTAGGTTTAG
>JARVGV010001030.1:37733371-37744868 GCA_031762435.1 Hypsolebias longignatus | reverse complement strand
GTTGCTCAAGCACCCCTGAAAAATAAACCATCATTACAATTCCTCAAACATTAAATTCACCAATATATTGAATACTGAATAAAAATGGAATAAATACTGAATAAAAATGGAATAAATACTGAATAAAAATGGAATAAATATTGAATAAAAATGGAATAAATACTGAATAAAAATGGAATAAATGATGACAGTCTTAAACAGGCCAGGAAAATCTATGATCATTTGCACGAGTCAGCTGTCAATCAATCCAGCAGGCTGGTCATCAAATGAACAATTACCTGCAGGAGCTGCACCCCTTTTTACTCCGACAGCATTGTTGGGGTTTTGCATTACGGACACTGTATGGTCAGAGGTTTTATGAAAAATAATCAGAAAACAAAAGGTTACACGTTTTCAGTGGAGAACGTGTACTTCAGACACACATTACCCAGAGTGCTTAGACAATGTAATACAGATCATCACATTTCAAAATCCTAAACGGAGTCTGGAAAAATGTAAAAGATGATAAAGGCCTGCAGCCGACATCATGAGCAGCTGAATACAACAGTGATAAACAGGAAGTAGCAGATACTCGTCTGTATGCCCCAGGTGCTGACACAGCTGCACACTGCTCCACCTGGGTGTATCCCAGGTGTGATGGGTTAAATGCAGAGAACTAATTTCACCATTGCATGGAAACATACCATGATAACACATAGCACTTTACTTTATGAAGGTAACTTCATGTAAATCCTCCAGTTCTGTACATGTTTAATGATTCAATTAAAACTTAATGCTTTAAGCTAGTTGTACTTTGAAGTGTATGTAGATATATGTTGCAGCTTCTGGTTGTATAAGTTTACTCTTTGATCCTATGATCCTGAGTCAGTCTCCCCACCATCACAGACATCTACACCTCCAGATGCAGGAAGAGAGCCACCTGTATCATGAAGGACCACACTCACCCAGCATACACACTTTTTGCCCCACTCCCCTCAGGCAGAACTGGGGAACACCTTACACCCTGAAGCTGTTAGACTCATAAACACCTAACCAGAAAAATCATTGCAATGCCACTTTGATTGGTGATATGTTGCTGCTGATTATCCATGCTGCTGATCTCTTGCTTTTAAGCTGCTGTACTCATGCACCCATCTGCACACCTGTGTTCAGGCTGCTGTTTAATACACCGTATTATACAGTATTACATTACTGTATTATTGTTTAGCATATATCGTATACTGTTTCTTTTTTTAATATACTTTATATATTTGTTATTTTTGGGTGTAACTGGGACCTTGAGTACACCATTTTGCTCCACCTCATGTACCACATGTGATGCGAACCTTGAATATTGCATTGTCTATGGTGAAAGTAAACTTATCACCAGTTGTAGATTGACTATACAGTACATATTATTACAGTGATACACAGAGCATAATGCAAATAATTATACTTACATTTTGTAATTAAAATGTTCATTGTTAGTAGCCCGATGACATTACTTGCTGAAACTGTGATGCATCAGCTGCATGACGAGAAATTTCATTTTTCATGATCATTTGAACGAGGATTTATGCGTGAAGAGAAAGTACCTCTCCAGATGTGGAAGTTTAAGTCAAAATGACAACTCACAGCGACCTTCAGCCACATGAAGCTAACAAAAACAATATTAATGAAGAATTTGTTTTAAATTGGAGCTTCAATTTGAAATAAGAAGCTCTTTCAGAACATACCACAAAAAAAAAATAAATAAATAAAAAACACTCCATGGTGAGTTCAGGTTGCTTCCATCTGGATGCAGCTATCTGCTCCCCAGATGTTGGACAAACAGACTGGAGAACCCATTCATCCCTGTAGCGATCAGGCTTCTCAATGAACAGTGATTATTTCTGTACTTTTATTTTAATGTCTTATAATACGAATGTTTTGTGTGCCTACTGACTGTGAAACAAATTGCCTCTTGGGGTTAATAAATATTCTTGAACTTGAACTAATCTTGAGTGAAGACAGCTACATCTAAGGAAGAATCAGACAACAGAACGGTCACAGTTTGCCTCAGGCTGAAGGGAAAGTGAGAAACGAACTAGACGAAAATAAGAGAATGAGACGAGTAACGATGAAGAGTAGACAGACTGGCTGGTAGTGATCATGAAGCATGCAGGAATGAGACACATATTTGATGGACTGACAACACCAGACAATCCTAATTATAATCCTTGAAAGTTAATTTAAAACAAAACATTGAGTGCAGTTAAACAAAGGCCTTTGAAAGAAGGTGGATACATGTTAAAACACTTATGAGAGTGGGGGTTTGAAAATGTAAACTTCGCAGAGTCACAGAAGAGAAGATAAATACAGATTTTATTTGTTGCCGCAATTCAAAAAAATCTAGGACATCTGGATAAATGAAAGTAACAACTAGAAAGTGACTGGAGAAACTTTGACAGGGAATGACACGTTGTGGCCATTTGTAAATTTTGATTTAACAATACTGTATGTTGGGGTTCGTTCTCAGCTGCCACCATTGTTTAAGCTCTATATGACAATAAATAAATAAATAAATGTTATAGTAATTTGTTCTTTTTAGCTAAGACGGCCATTTTGGATGTTGGATTTGGATCCAGTTTGTGATAGGGAACGTTCTCAGCTATAACCTCACCAAATTTCAGTGCTGAATGTGTAAAAATAACTGAGTTAAAGCCATTTCAATGTAACTTTGGTGGCCATCTTGGATTTTTTTTTAAATTTGAATTCAGTATTGTTTGAGAATTGCTCTCAGCAACCACTACACCAAATTTCAGCTTAATGTCTCTAAAAGTATCCGGTTTATAGTACATGCTTAAACAATCTGAGGACTACAGATTTTGGGGGTGTTGAAAAATTTGAGATAAACCGATCGTAAATTTTATGTACTCAGACGAAACAAATGGTTTAAGAGGAGTGTTCTTTAAAATTTCCTAAACCAGGACAAAATTATAAATACAAAGTTAATGGGGAATGTGATGACAAATTAGTCTGAGTGAGAATTCAAGCCATTCCCAATTTGATTTTTCAACCAAATCAGAAGATGCTGATAACTCCTTTGCCTCCTCCACTCTGCATCTCCAGAAGTCAGGTGAGGAAGCAGCTGGAGAGTGGACCGGAATAAAGCTGCAGGTCCAGATGGTGTCAGTCCCAGAGTCTTGAAGGTCTGAGCAGCTCTGTGGGGTTCTGCAGCACCTCTTCAACATTCACCTGACCCAGGAGAAGGTTCCAGTGTTGTGGAAAACATCCTGCCTTGTTCCAGTGCCAAAGAAAGCTCACCCATCAGTCCTCAATGACTACCTGTTGCCCTGACATCCCACATCATGAAGGTCCTAGAGAGACTTCTGTTGACCCACCTGACTAAACAAACAAGCACATTTCCAGCTCTCTCTTGTAAATGAGTCCTCAAGGCTCAATGGGATTCACCTGCCTAAATAATGGCTGAATTAACATATCAGGACCCACTGCAGTTTGCTTATCGGCGTGGACTTGGAGTTGAAGATGCCATCATACACCTGCTTCAGCAAACTCACTGTCATCTAGAAAAGGCAGACAGCACTGTGAGAGTCATGTTCTTTGATTTCTCCAGTGCATTTAACACAATCCATCCTGATTTGCTTTGTCAGAAACTCCAGAAGACTCAGGTGGAGGCCTCAACAATCACTTGGATCAAAGACTACCTGACAAACACACCACAGTTTGTGAGACTGAAGGGTTGTGTGTCTAACCAGGTGGTCAGTAGCTCAGGAGCACCATAGTGGACTGTACTCTCATCATTCCTTTTCACTCTGTATACCTCAGATTTCCAGTACAAAACAGACTTCTGTCATCTGCAGAAATATTCAGATGACTCTGCAGTGGTTGGGTGTATCAGAGATGGACAAGAAGCTGAGTACAGGAAACTAGTGGACCACTTTGTGGCATGGTGTGGAAACAATGATCTCATCTTGAATGTGTCCAAAACAAAGGAGATGGTTGTAGATTTCAGGAGAAACAGAAACAGGTCCAATAATATTTACATCAAGGGAGAAGAAGTGTAGGTGAGGAAGAAGTATAAATACCTTGGGTTTTGCCTGGACAACAGACTGGACTGGAAATGCAAGAAGGAACAGAGCAAACTGTACTACTTGAGGAAGCTGAGGTCCTTCAATGTTTGCAGCAAGATGCTGAATATCGTCTATAAGTCTGTTGTAGAGAGTGCAGTGTTTCCCCAAGTTAACTTGCCTTGGCAGGGTGCTCATCTCATTGGAGACATGTCTGAGCGCAACTTGTCCCAACAGTTTTTGAGCAGGGTGTGTTTGTGTGTGTGTGGTGGCGGGCGGGGGGTTCAGTATGAGAGAAGAGGCACCTTTAGCCGTCACAGCCTGCATTTCACGCCGCTAGCTTAGTGCTGTGTCAGTGCCGGGTGGGTGTGTGGGGGGTGTTGGATTCTGCATCTTTTATATATCTTACTATATCTTTTAACTTGCTTTTATATACACTGCTGATGTCAAATGATGCATTTTTGATACCATGTGTGTGCGTGTCTTATTTGAACCATGTTTACAAGTCAATATGCATTTAAAGTGTTTACTGATTACTCTTATGTTTTACATATAATCACACTACTGCCAAGGATAATCTTATAAGTTCACATTTGAGATAATTACAATCTAATCAAACATTCTGAATGAAGCAGACTGCAGGTAAGATGCTAGCTCACTGACCCCACAGAGGGGGAAGTGCTTTCTTTGTCTCTGAGCTGAGCAGAGCACATGGCAAGGCCCTAATGATTACAAGTTGATTAAATCACAACACTTTCATATTTTATACTCACTCTAGCCTTAATCACTAATTCTGTAGGTTCACACAGTAACATTAGTTCATAATAATAGTTAAAGACTAGTCAAATCATAGTTTAATTTAGACAATGAACACCAGAGTTAAACCTTGAATACTACCGGTATGTGTGGTTCGGTGCAGAAATGGCTCCATAAATTAACCGTTATCAGTTACCAAGAATGTAAGCTAGACTTTTTACACCTTCAAGTAGCTATGGTAACGAGGCGCAGCTCCTGATTGGGTGAAACACGTGTCACTCTTAAATTACAAACCAATCACATTCCTATCCGCCCCGGAAGAGGGGTGAGAGCATCAGAACTCTATAAAGCACACTGGACCCAGTGTGACATCGAACAACACTTCCAGCTCCCAACTTATAAGGTTTGCTGTTCTTGTTCCTCAGAAAGTGCAATTCTGATTTATTGTACTTTTGCAAACTTTAACTTCTGTGATCATTAAATCTTTTATACTAAGGTGACGTGTCCCCTCGAATTAATGCTCACTCCTCCGTTGAACACACAACCCAAAATACAACAGGGGGCGAGTTCGGTTTGATAGGCAGGGTGCTCAGTTCTGTTGACGGGGTGGGGCACCTCACTTGTATAATGGTAGGGAAAACACTGGAGTGTTATCTCTTCTGCCATCATCTGCTGGGGTAGCAGCACCAGAGCAAGTGACTTAA
Source organism: Hypsolebias longignatus (assembly GCA_031762435.1). Taxonomy (NCBI): domain Eukaryota; kingdom Metazoa; phylum Chordata; class Actinopteri; order Cyprinodontiformes; family Rivulidae; genus Hypsolebias; species Hypsolebias longignatus. Next base: position 37,739,359 of record JARVGV010001030.1, on the reverse strand, counting down.
AAAAGCTCAACAAGCTCATAAAGAAGGCTGGCTCAGTTCTGGGGACTCCTCTAGAACCTTTGGAGATGATTGTACAAAGAAGCATTCTTCATAAAATGAAGAACATTATAGACAACCCTTAGCATCCTCTTCATCAGACTGTCATACAACAACAGTGTCTTCAGTCAGAGGCTTCTTCAGATCCACTTTAAGACAGACCACTACAAGAGATCCTTCCTGCCACAGCCATCAGCATCTAGAACAACTCTTTAATGAAACCAGGATGATGAGTTACAACATTTAATTTACCTCTGGGATTAATAAAGTATTTTTGAATTTCGCAAAGTTAGGATCCAGGTGGATGCCCGGAAAAGGGTCCACTGGGTCAGATGGATGATTCCTCATGGAACACAGCTGAAGGAGATGCTTCTCTCCAGCTGTCATCCTCTCCTTCACCAGGCCCAGGAAGCACTGCACCAGTCTGGCAGACCAAACCCAAGCAACAAAACCACCTCCCGGACGCTGGAGGTCTGGTCCGGCCGTCTCCACCAACCACCTCGGGGTCACCATCCCAGATCGCACAGTGCCTTTGACAGACCCGACACCGTGCTATTACAGACGCCCACTCTTGCTTCACAGACTAGTGGTCCCTCTAAGAGTCACTGCATAGAATTGTTTGTTTTTGATTTGTTTTTTTTTAAAAAGGAAAGCCCTTTGAAAACATTCTGATAAAACAGGGGCAACCCCTTTAACTTTAAAAGGCCAACATTGGTTAGAAACAGAGCAGCATCCAGTCCGAACTCGCTAACACATCTGAAGATGCAGCTGGCCATGTCCCTCCACAGTGTCAGGAGGTCCTGCCCGGTACTTCTGGAGGAACTGTATTTGAAAAGTGGCCGTTCTGCTAGCCAGGTGGACAAGGCCTTGTCCCCACCTCATCTCTCAGTAAGAACAGGACCGACTGTGGCACCCAATGTCAACTGTTCCAAAAAAAATAAATCTACCATCTCAGACTGTATTTTCACCAACAGGCCTGGAGGTGTGTCTAAAACAGACAGTTTGTGCCACAGTTGGGATGCATCTAGGTTGTGTAACACCTGTACTCTGCCTATGTAGGACATTTTAGGGTGCAGCCACTTCCATTTTTCCAATGTACTCTTGGCCTTCTGTTCCACATTTCCCCAGTTTTTCTGTACTACAGCCTTGTTCCCTAGATATACACCGAGATATTTAAGACCATATCTCTTCCACGGGAAGTTTTGAGTTTTGAGGGGGAACTGGGAGCCCTTCAGGCCACTCACCCATAGTGAGACAGGGTGGAAAAACGCTCAGTGACCTCGTTCAGTGTGTAGACGTCTTGCTGTTGTTGTTTTTTTTTAAATAAAAACAACAACGTCATCAGCGTAGGTGAAGAAAACTATATTACTATTAAAACCAAGTAAAACAAAATACTGTAATGAACACTCAAACAGCTCTTATGAAGAGGGAGAGCACATAGAGCATTCCCGAGAGTGCACAGCCTTGCCGAACACCTCTGCACACCCTAAAAGGAGCACACAGGCTACCAAGGACCTTCAGCACACCCTTAACATTACTGCACAACACCTGGATCTCGGCTATAAAACCAGCGCTGAAACCGAACCCCTCCATGGTTTCACAGAGGAAGCTGTTCTCAATGCAGTCAAAAGCCTTTTCTTGGTCAAGTGAGACCAACGCTGTGTTCAGACCCAATGAACTGAAGAAGAAGAAGAAAAAGAAGAAGAAAAAAGAAGATGAAGAAGAGTAGTTTCTTGTGTGTATGGTCTCACATGTAGAGCCCGCTGAGAACATGCACTTCCTGAAGTGACGACACGACAACAGATCATTCGAAGAAACGATTCTTGGATAAGATGAAGGGCATGTGTGGAGGAGGGGGTAAGGAGGAGCCAGACAAGGCGGAGGCAGAACTGTTCAGGCGTGTGTAATGAGTCCAGCAGAGATGTGTTTGCTCAGCACAGAAATGTGCGCTTGCAGGAAGGTGAATGACACCGAGGGCCCCCACTGAGCTTGACCAAATTGGATCTCCTGCCTTCAGGTGACATCATAGAGGGGGGGGGGGCAACACCACACACTTCTGATGTGAATATTAACACATTTGAAGGTGCACAAAGATCAGGAGGCAAATCTAAAATCTTTTCCCTGACTAAGCAGAGGCAGGAGATGTTTGCTCATATTCTGCTGGAAAATTACATTTTTACCCAAACAGGTTGAAGAACTCCTGCTGCTGTCTGCATCTAAAGCCACAGACAGGAACGCCCAACCTGAACAAAAGGCTGGCTTTCTTTGAAGTCATGCTAGACTCCTAAATTAAGACTATCTTATATGACGTGACATTTCAAGATGTTCTGATCAAACCATAAAAACATTTTGTGCAATCTTATTCACAACATGTGTACACTCAGTATATGTTGTGAATGACTCTCAGCTACTACCACATCACAATTTTATTGATATCTGTAGAACTGTCAGATAGCTGTGGTAGCAATCTGGACTAACTTCAAATCTGTTGTAGATGTGCGTGCAATGATGATCATTAGAATCTGTTCATCATTTCTGAAGATATTTTGCTAACAAACGCACACAGACACTGGAAAAACATGATTATTCATTAATGAAAAGGTTCTCCTGTCGTCGAGCTAATGGCACTAATTTGTGGCTTCCTCAAAAGAGCCATTACAACCCAGCACACCCCCTTAGAACCAATCAAAATCCTTGTTCAGGAGGGGTCCAAATGTCACAACCAATCACTGCACAGTCTGCACGTCTAGGGTCTGTTCTGTTGTCATCATACTGAGCCCAAGGAGAGAACAAAAAAAATTCCTGCTGCTCCACATACACTCACTTCCCATCTCTTATTTAATTCTGTGATTGATTTGTTCATTAAAATAAATCTTAATCCTAATTATTCCATTAATATTCTAAAACCAAATGAATAGACATAGAGAATGATTTTGTTAGTGAATGAAAGACTGAAACAAAAAAAAAGAAGAGGAAAAAAGAGGTCACTTCTAAATGGTGGCAAATTTACCACAGAAATAAACACAAGGTCATTAAAGGACATGTGGCCAGAAATGTGGAAAATGATGTATGAAGGGACGCTTTAAGCTCGGCAAAGCTGAAAATGATTCTAAAACACGAAGAAAAAAAAAAAAGAAGATGTTTATATGTGTGTGTGGGAAAGAAAATCAGAAAGATGGGAGGACAAAATAATGAAAATATATTATTACAGCAAAAGAACAAGAACAGAAAGGTGTAAGAAAAAAACGATCAAAGGCAGAAAGGATACAAACAAAAAGAAGGCCAAAAAAACAAACAAACAAAACAAAAAAATAAGCAGACAAATAAATTAGAAGCTATTCACACACACCTAAAAAGACCAGTGCTTTGTGTGTGTGTGTGTGTGTGTGTGGCACACAGCCCTGAGTGTGGCTCTAGATTAATGGGGGCCATTATCTCAATGCCCAAAACACTCAGTGATGAAGAGTCACTGCCTGGCGATGGGCCTCGGCCAATCAATTTGAGGCGCAGCAGTCACCTGCCCCGGTCGTACCCCACATACGGCTGCTGTTTGTGCTGGTGGGGTTGCAGGGGGTAGGGAGCGGTTGGTGGTTGGGTGACTGGCAGATTGCCATAATAGAAAGTGGAAAAACACGAGAAATGACTACAGAAGAAATTCAGAATATTGGATAGAATCACTTTAACTGTTCACTTTAATTTACAACATACATATTTTTTAGTCATTTAGGATTTTAGTACAAAGTTTAACAATAAACATTCATTTTGTGAGACTTGAGCAACATTCTTTGTCAGTGGTACGTCATGAGAGAACAAACTGTTTTTATAAACCAGGGAAACGATAAAAACTGGCCCTTGTTTGGCTAACCATTAGCCTAGCCTTCGCCTCATCCTCCATACAGTACTCTGTTCTCTATAAATGACATCACAGCTGGTAAGGTGCTAATGTTTGAAAATTATTTGACAGAACATTGCTTTAAAAGTGGCCAGAATATCCCTTTAAAACCTTTATCCCAACGTTAAATTCACATTAGGGGTGTCCAAGGTGTGGCCCTTGGAGTGGTTTTGTGCGGACCACGACTGCAATTAAAGAATGGTATAAATGTAACCCACAGACTTACAAGTTTGATGCAGATGTAGACCTTTAGATTTAATGGTGATACTTTTTCAATTTTTTGGTTTAACAGCAAAGCAGATTAAAATAAGCTTCTCAAAATGAGCAATATTGTGTACAATACAAATATTTAGCTATAATTAATTCCTTTATCCTACAACAAATCTTCACTGAACTACCAAAAGGAAGAATTTTAGACAATAATTCATACAACTTGGTTAAATATAACAAGTGTTTTCCAAGAAAATAATTTCAGTTTATTTAAAAATCAATGGGGAGAAATTGGACATTTTTAAAGAAATATAAAATATCATCGACATACAAGTTGATCAACTTTATCAGTGTTGCTTCAAACCTTCCATGAATCTGTTTTAGCGACTCTCAGTTGTTTTTCAGAACTTTGATAACTCATTTGTGCCATCCATGGTCCAAACAGGTGATTGAAGTTCCACCCCTTTTTTAAAAGAACAGTTACTCATTTTAGGCCTTTGTCTCTGAAAATAAATGAAAATGAACTTTCAAAGCACAAGAAAACAAATAATAGGTCCCCAAAAAATCTAATAAATTATATATATATAAAAAGGTTAATGTTCATGAGGCTCCTAATGTTATGTGTCTACAAGAATTTAAACTAAATTTTAACCTTGCTCCAAAATATTGTTCAAGTTGTTGCGAGATGAAAAATGCAGCGGTGTAGGCAGGGGTGGGGAGGGGGGTGGAGACGACGACACTTTTTAATTATTTTTCTTTTCTTAAATTCACATTTTTCTGGACCACAAGTCCTTTCATCTACACAGTTCTGGACGACCTAAACGTTTGTTCACCGCTATATTACACAGATACTGCAGCAAAAACATGAATCCAGTTTGAGCGGGAAATGCTGCGGCTAGCTGTCGCTAATAGCATTAGTAAACTACTATAAAATTCAATGTAAATAACCATGTAATGTGAATGTAATACTGATATAAAGGTTTATAAGAAAGTCTTCTTGTGCATGAACTGATATTGTTTTGACTAAAGTTGTTTTAAGACAGCAGCTATTGTTATTGCATACACGTGGCCTAGCCGTTAGCTTATCAGTCCAGTCAGAATGTAACTATTTCTTCAAAGTGAGGATCAAAAAGCCATTAAAATGAATATATTATTTGTTCATAATATTTCCATTGAACTGCACTTTAAAATATGTGAATTATCCCAGCAGTACATGGTAATAAATTCAGAGTTAATAATAAACTTGTGAAAACTAACGCTATTACTCTCTTGGGATCTGTTCAGACCTGGCATTACAGATCCATTTTAAGCAATCTGATTGCAAGTTATCAGCTCTGATTAGCAGTGTTCACACCTGGCAGGTGAACATGTAGCGCAAATCATTTCTTTGATCAGACGTCAATTACTCATTCCGTGTGCCGACACACAATTTGCTTACACTGTTCACTGTTTCCCAAAGGTGACTTGCCTTGACAGGGCACTCATCTCTTCTGTCATTTGTGCCGACAGTGAGGGGAGGGACATGTCCGTGTTGTGAGCTAGCTTAGTGCTATGTTAGTGCTGGCAGTTGTCAACGCGTGAGAGAGGCAGAGCGCTACGTCTGTAGCTTTTAAGCAAGCAGGTCTGTATCGTGCACCACTAGCTAAGTGCTTTATCAGTGTCGACAGTTGTCGGGGATGGGAGTGGGGGCGTGTTGTGGGTGTGGTAGGCAGGATGCTCGGTTCTGTACACAGGGCGGCGCGCCCTCCTTGTATAACGGTAGGGGAAACACTACTGTTGAGAAATTTAGCAAAGAGCATCATGATGTACCTCAATTAAAAAGTTCATTAAAAGTTTAAGCGTTACAAAAA
>JARVGV010001030.1:37403999-37414354 GCA_031762435.1 Hypsolebias longignatus | reverse complement strand
CATAGTTCAATCAGACAAGATATATATGTTGTGCCATTTTATGCAAAGTTCAAATTTCATGTCAGTGGACCTTTAAACCTCAAGAAGAGAGATGCTGTGTTGTGTGATGCCATGTCGTTCATACCACTAGGTGGCAATGCAGGATAAGAAGCTTCAGGAAATGTGCTTTTGTGTAGTTTGTGTCTGATGTGCTGCGTTAAATGAATGCACTGAGTTCTACAAGAACGTGTTTAATTTGTCACAGCATTACAGAATCCCTCACTAAAAACTAAACTCTAAAGCCATCAAAGATAAACGTCTGAACTCCCGCGAGGCTGAGTTTTGGACTCAACTCCAGTTTCACGGGGGACGAACTGAAAATTCCCAGACGACTATGAATGCAACAGTTACCATGACAACAATATACACAGGCGTATGAAGGACTCATTCCAGGATTCAAGCAAGGGACGCTTCGTTTTTGAGGGTATAAAGAGCAATATTACCTGGTACGTTGACTATATTATTAACACCAAGCTAACAAAAAATAAAAAATACAGTTAATTACAGTTCAGTTTACTTTTTCGTGTTTTCTAACAATTTAAGAGAAGCTTCAGGCATAACAACATGCTAAAGCAAAACTAAGCTAAGTGAGTTGGAGGCTATATTGTATTTATGTTAACATGTTTTTGTAAAAACAAGCATTTTCCTTCTTATTATTTATTTGTTTCATTTTATTTGGATGAAAAATGGCTTTAAAAATACAGAACTAGTAAAACAAAACTCTTTCATCTTAAAACATTGTTGTAGGTTAATTGGATTCCTGCTTTCTATGTATTTTGTTTAAAATTAAATTGATACCTTTACTGATATTTTTGTATTATAATATCCATCCATCCATTATCTTTTACCCACTTCTTCCATTTTGGGTCATGGGGGTCGCCGGTGCCCATGTCCAGCAATCACTGTGCGAGGGGCGGGGGACACCCTGGACGGGTCTCCAGTCCATCACAGGGCCTGTATTATAATATACAGTACAGTATAAGATGATAAATTGTGTACTATATTTTAACAATTCAAACTTGAGGAGAGATGTCCTGCACTTCAATGGTTGTTCCAGTTTACTGAGCCACAAAATAAATAAATAAATAAATAAATAAATATTTTCACTGTTTTTGTATTTGTCTTAATCTGCACTTCAACAAAAAACTTTAGAACAACGACTGATTAAAACACACAATTTAACAAAATATTTCTATTGCTGAAAAGCTAATCAGTTGTGCATTTTCACAGCTGTTTCACTTTTGCCCAACGGCCCCCTCTGATCACCTCTGGATCATCAGTAATCTGGATCTGTTGTCAGATTATCTGTGTATTAAATGTTCAGTAACATGTCAGATTGGAGTGACTATGTTGCCTTTTTGAACCTGCTTCCACATTAAAGATTGAGCTGCTGTTGGTCCAGAAACCAGAAATCTCAAAGATGTCATCACCACAGCCTGGTATATGATGCTATCACGATGCTAAACTTCACACAATGTAAGCACATTCAAATGTATTTATCAGGATTGTTGTAAATATGTGTTTTAAATCAGAAGCAGAGCTTTCTCCAGGTGATTTGAAGATTTCAGACCCAAAGACTGGTGGTAAAGCTAAAAAAACAGGTACAAAGTTACATGTGACGACGATAGAGATAATTAATAAAGTTATTATAAGTGTATGCACTGTTTTTTTATTGCCTGAAGTGTTGAGGCAGAGAAAAGCCCAGAAGAGCCCATTTAAAGTGTCAGATGACAGCAGCGCTTTTCTTCTAAGTGTAAAGGAAAGAGGAGACCAGCAAGAGGTTGGTGTGTGTTTGAGCTCAGGTGAATTTACAAATGCAAGTTTCCTGCCTAATACAAAATTCTTATACTGCAGTGTTTGGAGTAAGTAAAAATGCACTTTTCTGTGTCAAACCCTTTTATCTTCAGGAGATGCGCAAATTTCTGGCACTGCCAATTGAAGAAAAAACAACCCACGCCGCAAGAATGATGGCCAAGCTGAAGAATGAGCTGGTGGGAGAACTGGAGGAGGAAAATGAGAGGAAGATTTTAAAACAAACCAGGAGCAGAACAGTTCTCTCTAAACCAACACCAAGCACACATGAGCTGAAAACTGCCTTGGTAAAAGGAGGTAAAAGGAAGAAATTCAAACATCATCAAATGTTATAGAAAGGTACAGAAAAGGTTTAATCATGTTTGTTTGTTTTTTCAGTTATATATTATTGTCTGTTCTCCGTTCACAGAAAACATGACAAAACAAAGCAAACAGGATTTAATCTTCATGGAGCGACAAAAAGCTGTATTGGAGGTAAATAAATGCAGGCAAACAAACAAAAACAAAAAAACACAACAACAAGTCTGTTGTCAGATTGTGTTCTTTTTCCATTCAGAGGAAAATGTTTCCACTTTAGGTTTGACAAAGGTAAACATGGCCCAACAAACTTCAGCTGCAGATGTGAGATCAGCCCCTGAGTGAATTAAAGTAATCAGAAGAAAACAGTCAAAAGCCATTTTCTAGAATTTTTAAAATTGACTCCTAAATGTCACATAGTAAATTATTTCTTAGAAATGTCCTTGAATCGCCACCTTATCATGGTGGAGGTGTTGGTGTGCCTGACTGATCCTAGGAGTTATGCTGTCAGGGGCAATTATAATTGTCCCTGGTAGGGTCCCCCAAGGCAGATTGGACCTAGGTGACAGGCCAGACAAAGAGCAATTCAGAAGATTATTATGGACATGACACAGCAAGGAACTCGGTGTCCCTTGCCCGGTCGTGGGTTACCGGGGCCCCACCCTGGAGCCAGGCCTGGGGGAGGGGCTCGTCTGTGAGTGCCTAGTGACCGGGTCTCAACCTATGGGGCCCGGTCAAGCTCAACCCGAAGGAGTAGCATGGGTTTGCCTTCCTGTGGACCCACCACCTGCAGGAAGGGCCATAAAAGTCAGGTGTGTGATGCCATGGGCAGCAGCTGAAGGCGGGGACCTTTGTGCTTTGACCCTGGCTTACCAAGCTGGCTCTTGGGACATGGAACGTGACCTCTCTGGTGGGGAAGGAGCCTGAGTTTGTACGTGACGTTGAGAGGTACCGACTTGAGTTGGGCTCACCTCAATGCATAGCATGTGCTCTGGAACCGATCTCCATGAGAGGGGCTGGATCTTGTTCCATTCTGGAGTTGGTCATGGTGAGAGGTGTCGAGCTGGTGTGGGTTTATTTGTAGCCCCCCGACTTGGTGCCTGTGTGTCGGAGTTTTCCCCGGTAGATGAGAGGGTGGTGTCCCTTCGCCTTCGGGTGGAGGGACGGGCTCTGACTTGTCTGTGCCTGTGCACCGAATGGCAGTTCAGAGTATCAGGCCTTCTTAGAGTCCTTGGTGGGGGTGCTGGAAGGTGTGTCAGCTGTGGACTCTTTTGTTCTACTGGGAGACTTCAATGCCTAGGTGGGTAATGACAGTGTGACTTGGAGGGGCATGATTGGGAGGAACGGCCTCTCTGAACCCGAGCGGTGTTCTGTTGTTGGACTTCTGTGCTAGCCATAGTTTGTCCATCACAAACACCATGTTCAAACATGAGTGCCCATAAGTGCACTTGGCACCAGGACACCCTAAGTTGTAGATCAACAATAGACGTCATAGTCGTGTCATCTGATTTGCGCCCCTTTGTTTTGGATACTCGGGTGAAGAGAGGAGCTGAGCTGTCAACTGATCACCACCTGGTAGGGAGTTGGATCAGATGGCAGGGGAAGATGCCAGACAGAGGTTTGCTGGGAACACGGCAGAATAACCCATCAGAAAGATCTTCAACTTGCACCTCTGGGAAAGCTTTAACCGCATCCCAGCTGAGGTGGGAGACATTGAGTCTGAGTGGGCCATGTTCTGCACCTCACTTGTTGAGGCAGCTGCCTTGAGCTGTGACCGCAAGGTTTTCGGTGCTTCTCGTGGTAGCCATCCACGAACTTGGTGGTGGACACCCTGGGTTAGGGAGGCTGTCAAACAGAAGAAGGAGCCCTATCAGGCCTTGTTGGCCAGTGGGACTACGGAGGAAGCTGAGGAGTACCGGAGGGCCAAGCGGTCCACAGCCTTGGCTGTTTCTGAGGCAAAAGCTCAGATGTGGGAGGAGTTCAGTGAGACCTTGGACAACGACTCTCAGTCGGCTCCGAGGAGATTTTGGCAAACCATCAGACAGCTGAGGAGGGGAAAGCAGCACTTTACTAACACTGTATTCATTGAAGGTGGGCTGCTGTTGACCTCAAGCAGTGATTTTGTCGGGAGGTGGAAGGAATACTTCTCGGACCTTCTCAATCCCACCAGCATGTCTTCCATGGAGAAAGCTGAGTCGGGGGACTTTAGGGTTGATCCATCCATAACTGTGGCTGAGGTGCCGAGGTAGTTAAAAAGCTTAGAGGCGGCAGGGCTCCTGGAGTGGATGAGATTCACCTTGATTTCCTTAAGGCTTTGGATGTTGTAGGGCTGTTTTGGTTGACACGCCTTTGCAACATCATGTGGACATCGGGAGCAGTGCCATTGGATTGGCAGACTGGGGTGGTGGTTACCTCTTCAAAAAGGGGGATTGGAGGGTGTGCTCCAAATACAGGGGCATCACTCTCCTCAGCCTCCCTGGTAAGGTCTATTCAGGGATACTGGAGAAGCGAGTCTGATTGCTGGTTGAACCTCACATCCAGGAGGAACAATGTGGGTTCCGTCCTAGCCATGGAACACTGGATCAGCTCTTTACCCTCACTAGGGTCCTCCAGGGGTCATGGGCGTTTGACAGTGTTCCTCGGGGTACACTGTGGGGGGTGCTACGTGAGTATGGGATTAGGGGCTTGTTGCTAAGGGCTTCTCAGTCCCTATACAAGCAGTGTGAGAGTTTGGTTCGCATTGCCAGCAGTAAGTCAGACCCCTTCAGGGTGGGAGTTGGACTATGCCAGGGCTGCCCGTTGTCACAGATTCTGTTGTTAACTTTTATGGACAGAATTTCTCAGTGTAGCCATTGGGCAGAGAGCTTTCAGTTCAGTGGGCTCAGGACTCCATCTCTGCTCTTTGCAAATGATGTGGTCCTGTTGGCGTCATCGTGCCGTGATCTTCAGCTCTCAGTGGAGCGGTTCGCAGCTGAGTGTGAAGTAGCTGGGATGAGAATCAGCACTTCCAAATCTGAGGCCACGGTCCTTAACTGGAAAAGGGGGAATTGCTCTCTCCGGATCGAGGAGGAGGTTCTGCCTCAAGTAGAGGAGTTCAAGTATCTTGGGGTTTTGCTCACGAGTGAGGGAAGAATGGAGCGTGAGATTGACAGATGGATTGGTGCAGCGTCTGCAGTAATGCAGACTCTGTACCGGTCCGTTGTGGTTAAGAGAGAGCTGAGCTGTAAGACAAAGCTCTCTGTTTACCGGTCGGTCTACGTTCCTACCCTCAGCTATGGTCACGAGCTCTGGGTAGTGACCAAAAGAATGAGATTGTGAATACAAACGGTTGAAATGAGTTTCCTCTGCAGGATAGCTGGACTCTCCCTTATAGATTGGGTGAGCCGTTTGGTTATCCGGGAGAGACTCAGAGTAGAACCGCTGCTCCTCCACATCGAGAGGAGCCAGTTGAGGTGGTTCAGGCATCTGGTAAGGATGCCCCCTGGACGCCTCCCTAGGGAGGTGCTTCGAGCATATCCGATTGGGAGGAGACCCCAGGGAAGACCCAGGACACGCTGGAGAGACTATGTCTCTTGGTTGGCCTGGGAACACCTTGGAATCCTCCCAGAAGAGCTGAAAAAGGTGGTTGTGGAAAGAGATGTCTGGGCTTCCCTGCTCAAGCTGCTGCCCCCGCGACCCGACTTCAGAACAAGTGGAAGATAATGGATGGATGGTTGTATTTAAAGAAACTAAATAAATCTGTCAGATCTTCAAAACAACTCGGAATAAAGAATGTAATCGGACAGTAGTTGTGGAAGATTTATACAATAATTTTCCCAATTCACGTTAAATCCAACATTTTCCTTTTACGCAAGAAACAAATGTCCTTTTACTGACTTCTTCTCAATTGTTTAAAATTTTCTGTTCAACCTAATTTTTTTAAAATTCTTAGTTATCTATGATGACAAAGAGGTCTGAGATGATGAAGATGGACAAGCTTGTTGCAAAAGAGGAGCGAAAGCTGATACAACTTGAAAATACCATTGTGAGAGACAACCAGAGGTTTGAAGAGTTTCTCAAAGAAAATGAGAGGAAGTCTGTGGAAGCCAGAACTCTGTAAGTAGAACCTGGATTTACAGTAAAATAGTTTCAACTTTGTCGTTAGGGCTGTGCTATAAGACAAGTTTAACATGGGCTTTCTTACAACTACAACTGTAGTTCTGACATCTGTTTCACACAGAATTTTACACACACTTAAAACCACATACTTGCATAAACTGTATAAAAAGACAAAAACATTTTGTCTCACAATTATATTTTTATCATTTAAATATAGTTTAAGTCCTGCGGGACTTGTGTCCTCCTAACTAAAACTCTGACTTTCAGTCCAACATAGCTGACTAAGATGGAAGTTTCATTTCCTAGTACAACTCCATTGTCACAATTGAATTAAATTAATGTACATTAATTAAAATGTTTACTTTTGAATGACTCCTGGACCTCTTCTGCGCTAACTTGAGAACATTTGTATGTTGTCAGTTTTGAACGAGAAGAAAATTTAAAGCAAGAGAAGAATATAGAGATTAAGAAGTTAGCTGCTGAAATAGGGACACTAAAAAGGTAGGATTCTGATCATTTTGTGTAATGCAGTTGTATGTTGTGTCAACCTAACTCCTAGTTTAGTGCATTAAAGTGTTTTACGTAGAAATGCACTTGACAAACATGTCATTCCTTCTGGAAGTGAAATTTCCAAGTTTGAAGACTCCCTGATTGACTACAAGGTATACAAGGAGTTCCTGTTTAAGATTTCTCCTCCAGAGTGGCAGCACAAAGAGAAGAACAAGACCATGAATGCCAAAGTCTTGTCTGAGGAAGCTGAACAGGAAGACCAGAACAATGATCCTCAGAAGATGGCAACTAAAAATAGCAAGTACTCTTCCCAAACCAAGCAACACAAAGTTTTCATCCTTCAAACAGATCATCAGAACCAGAATGGTTCTGCTCTTTTCATAGTCTTGAATCTAAGCTCTGCAGTTTTCCTGTTTTGTTCCTCTTCTGTCTTTTATATTGTAGCTGGTGACTCAAAAATCAAACATTTTGAAGGTAGAAACTGTTTTAACTATACAGTACTGTTCTTTACTTGCATGCACACAGGTTTGGCCAACAAGCTGTCCAGTTCGGAAAGAGAACAGTCCTCTATCAGAGCGACCAGGTCGTCTTCAGCTCAAAGTGACACTCTGTAAGGAAACATCTGCACAGTCATTAATTATGTTTCCACATTTTTTAGTTTTGCTGCACATCCTCTCATTAACCTGGACATCAAATCACTGTGATGTTTTGAAACAGATCACTTCTAATGTTAGTCTGTGGAAAGCAATGCTTGACATGTGAATATTTTACATTAACTGAAGGTTCATTTGGCTGTAAAAAAAATTGAAACACTTTTTGATTGGAGTATTTTTTTTATTTAAATATTAAATTCCAAACAAGGTAATAAATAGAAACAAGATCAACAATATTTTCAGTAGGAGGAGTTATATCTGAGCCAACAACCACCGCAAAAATAGTCTGCAACAACAAAACAAATGTCTGCAGAAATAACGTATATTTAGTGTTTTTTAAATGACAGGAAACTGCTCCTAATATCCAGCAATGCTTTTAAGATTCAACATAGGTACAACACTCTCCTACAGGTACAAAGTACAACACATATAAATTTGTCACTAAAAACTCAGTTTCATATTACATTAATATTAAAGAGTAAGTAAGTAAATAAGCAGCCAAGGCAACACGCACTTGGTGTTGCATGAAAATAGGCATTTAACAAAAAGAAGGCAGCTTGACATCCATTACTGGCACATTACAGACACTAAACTTAGTTCCATGATAGAACTAACTGATATATTTCACAAACGCTACATAAATGATTAAATGAAGATTTGAAACCAGAGAACAACTCAGAAAAATAAAGGACTCACGCAACACTCAAAGTGTTCTGAAGCAGCCACCCTCTGACCAGTGATAGACCTGCTGTGCTTCAGGCTGCTAATTGTTTTTTCCCCAGTTGATGGCCCACTGGTACCAAACATTGTGAGAAAATAATAACCAATGTAACAGTGCAATAACAAGTTCAATTAAAAACACTACAACTTCTGGGGTTTCAGTCACACTGTTTTGTTTCAGTCCCTTCTAGAACACATAGTACTGCTCGAGGGATCAAATGTCACAAATGTTAAACTGTAGTTTCTGGCTTCAAACTACAGTACTCACTGGGATTTTGCCAGACTCCATGAATTTATTCACAATATTTTGCTGTGTAGATGTTCATTTTACCTCAGAACAATATGTTTTTGAAGTGACCATTAATCCAACAGCTTTTACAAAGTTGTGTGTGGTGTGACCCATCCTTGTTCCAACAAATGGAGCCTTTGGTCCTATTCTTCTTTTATAACAAAGTCTGACCCCCTCATCTGCTGATTGTACCATCTTCAACAATATTCTTACATGCTTGTTCTACAATATTTTCTTTCATTATCTACCTTCATAATGTTTTCAAACAGATTTTTATATTTAAATGGTGACCAAAAACTTGGATTTATTTTATTGGCTGACCATTTAATTTTCTACCTTGATTCTTTTTCAGAGTCACTAAAAAAGATTAACACATCACAAAGTGACTGTAGCATGTATTTAATATTTGTAAGCTGATTTTAACAGACATGGGTTGTCATTTAAACACATTAACTAGTATTACATTTTCCCCCCTTTGTTAACACTCTCAAACTCTGTTTTATGGTCATATATGTTCAGGAATATTTTCTGGTTTTTAGATGCTGGTTTTCAGAAGTCTAAGATTTATTTATTTATTTATTTATTTATTTATTTATTTATTTTTGCTTTTTCAGAGAGAAAAACTCCCAAGTAGATATTGACAGTTCTGAGGTCAGTTTAACTACAAAGTAAACCTTCCTAGCTGAACTCATCCTGAGTTTTTGTTTGCAGAGCTCACTGTGGGGTATCTCACCATCCAACTGTCTCACCTCTGTAGGATGAAGCAGAGCTGTACTTTACTGATCCCCAGCAGCTTTTGGATCTGATGACAGAGCAAACAGAACAGAACCTGTCTCTGATGCAGAACTCTGCAAGGGTGGAAAAAGTGCTGGAAAAGCTCCGACAGACCATGGACACAACCAGGAGGGAGATGTAAGCTCTCTGTACCTTTAATGAAACAAACAAACACTTTAACAATCTGGTTTGTTTTTCAATTAAACTCCTACCTTCCTCTTCCTCACATCATTAAAACACTGACTGCTATCGGAAGTGAAGAAGAAGAAGAGCAGATTGCTCTGCCTATAAATGAGACGAAGCAAAGAATCAACAAGGAGAAGGACAGAGGCGCAGAGCTCCAACAGATGGTTCAACTCCATGTATCACCAAACACAAAAGATCAAGTAAGAAACTAAAATAAACTGATTCGGAGCACATTTTACTCACATTTTATTCACTAATAATAACAATAAAGTAATAATAATCTAAACTATATTGTCATTCAAAATTGTACAATGCACCATGGAAAACTGAACAAAATTTAGTTTAATTTCACTAAAATTTCATGCTACATTGGGATCCTTACTAACTCCTCTACCATATCCTCCTGGTGCATGTTCAATAATCCAGGTAGAAAAATCTAAAAACGTTAAGTCTGGTCCTCTGGACATTCAAAAAACAAAACAAAACAAACAACAACAACAAAAATGTAGAAACATTTCGTCTTTCATCCGACTGAAAACTGAAGTCTTTCAGATGAAAGACGAAAAGTTTCTACATTTTTTGTTTGTTTGTTTGTTTTGTTTAGTTTTTTGAATGTCCAAATGACCAGACTTAACTTTTTTAGACTTAGTTATTTCAGTTAGTATTTCATTTTTAATGTGTACTTTTAATGTGAATTTCTACACTATTGTTTATAATTTTGTAAAGTGTCCTTGGGGTATTATTATTATTATCAACTGTCAGTGTTAGTGCCTATCTTGGATTTTTGGGAAATTAAAAACTGTTAGAAAATAAATGAAACTTGTTCAGTCTATTTAAAAGATGTGTGAAGCATGGTGGGGGGAGGGCAGCATGGTGTCACAGCTGGTAGAGCTGCCACTGGTGATGTGCGGATCGATATTAAAATATCGATTCTATCGATTCCAGAACGTTACGCTCAAGAATCGATTCTTAACTCC
>JARVGV010001030.1:37168947-37179328 GCA_031762435.1 Hypsolebias longignatus | reverse complement strand
ATGTTATTGCTGGCCGCAGCAGCCTGGACAGAGCACTGATGAGCTCTGTTGGAGAGCTGCATGACGGTCTGGTCATGTCTCCCAGGTGGAACCAGTTTCTGGTTCATCCTGGCGGCTTTCGCCTCAAACACCTCCGTGAGGCTCTGCACCAGGGGGGGCACTGATGGGAAACCCCATTCAGTGAACCCCTCCACCTTCGTGATTGGAGCGAATGTTGAAACTGTGGCTTTTACTTTGGTGGGCGCTGCTGCAGCCTCGTTCCAATATGACGTCACAGCTGGAAAACAAGGCCAGATTGGGTCAGGGTGCCGGGCCGACAAGGAGCTGAACCTTCCTGCCAGATCACCCGATCTCGGTGGGGAAGGAGGCGGGACAGGCAGGCCCTTCGTGTCTGCCGCTTCCTGGATGATGGCGGGCAGTTCTTGAAAAAGGGCGCCCAATGCTGGGAGTGAGGTGGCCACTTACCTTGGGGTAGGGAGGGGCACAGAGCATATGCTCTGACACTCCTCGTCTATCACCATGCTCTCTAGGAGGGATGACGCAGTGCTTCAGATGCTGCCTCCATCCCCGCAGTCGGGTGAGCCATTCGGCTCGACCCCCGCATTAAACAGGGAAATGGCTTCATCCAGCAGCGTCTTGTCCTGCACTTGCCAGTCGTCGCTTTTGATAGCCTTGAAAAAGACTGCCCAGCGCTCCCGCTCTCCGGCAGGCAGGAGATGGCAAAGGCGACAGGGGTTGTCGAGTTCGACGTGTTGGGAACCCAAGCATCTCTCACAGATCTGGTGCAGGTCGAAGCTCTGGATGAGGGCAACTTCGCATGCTGGAAAGTTTCTGGCCATTCTTTCTTCTTTCGAGTAGGTCTTCAGTCGACGGCTGGATGATAAAGGGAAACGATTGTCCCGTGTCGGTAGAATATATAGACACAGGGTGGGCCCACACGGTAGGTGGGCATGGACTAAAGGTTTTCAGTGGGCATGCTGGCGAAGCTGTCTAAAGGGTGTAGCTCATATGAAATAGAACTAGAAAGCATTACTGTCATCCATCAAGCACATTATTTTATCAACTGAAGTTATTGAAATTCCATGATTTAGTAGATTATAATATCTTATCAGTTATATATAGGGCTCAGAATGGTGCACTACCTTTAAATATCCAAATGAATTTTGTTAAAAGACAAAAGTGTTATAATCTTAAAGGGACAGAGATATTTGTACAACCCAAATTCAGAACTAGTTTAAAGAGATGGTCTACCTCAATCCAGAGAATTAGATTATGGAATGGCTTGGACAATGAAGTTAAAAATGTCAAGTCAATGTTTACATTTAAGAAAATGATTAAAACTGAATTGTTGAAAAAAAAAATGAAGTAGCTTAATGTGTATTGTATTAGTTAGAAAATTAGAAAGAGTTATTCATTTTGTTCTGTTACTGGAAGAATATTATCATTTGAACTGATTGTTTGAAAAAAGGGGCAGATATAATAAGATTTTCTTCTTTTTGCTACCTTTCATTTTTTATATTTTGTACGTTATCATTTATGGGATTGCTTGGTATTGTATTAAAAAAAAGAACAAATAAAATAAACAAACATAAACCTTTCTGTGGATGTTGTCTGGGCCAGTTGCTTTGTGAGAGTTAATCCTCCTGAAAGTACTCCTCACTTTGGCTGAGGTCACGCTGAGAAGCTCTTCATTCGGTGATGAGGTGAGTCTGGTACTGGGTGGTCTGTTCGGGTCTTCAAAGCATGCATAGAACGTGTTGAGGGCATCAGGCAGTGATGGGTCTCTGTCTTTCTCTCTCTCTTTGAAGAATATCAAATGGATTTCTTTTTTAATTTGTTTTCTAATTTAATTTATTTTCAGTTACAACAATCTTCAACATGAAGTGGCAGATGTCTTCATAAACATATTTAAACAAATGGGACTGAAAACAACATATGTGGTGAAACTAAAGCTAACAACAATAATCATATTTATATTGATAAATGTCATGATCTGAGTGTGTTTGGACCCAAGCACAGGCAGGACTTAGGACTCGGGAATAAACTGAATGTATTTATTTAAACAACACAAAATTACAGCAAAACTTACACTGATGAGGTGACGCAGAGGGAGAACAGGACATGACACCAAGGAGGACAATCCACGGACAGTGAGGGGAGGACAAGACAACGAATAAAGCAGCACCAGTGATTGACAATGAGGGACATCTCAGGTGATTATGGTAGAGGATGGTTGTGTAGGAGCTGGAAAGGCAGGGGTGACGAGCAATGCTCAGAATAATGTTAGTCACCATAACAAAAAAACTTTGAGGTATCAATGCAGCCACTCCACAAGCCCCACCCCTCCACCCCAGCAACAATTAAAATTCAATTAATTAATTGCCTACACCTCTGTGCATGAAGTGCACAGATATTCTTGATGGAGAATGGAAGGCTGTGGAAGAGCTTTAAGCAAGACATGGATGTTATTGCTAGTATCACTCAGCCCCCTGTGAATAGCAAGCAGCCATCATGGTGCTAACTACCTAACGTCTGATCGATCAGTAGGCTGATGGTCCTCCTTCATCATGTGAACAGCTAGTTCTTGCTGTCATCATCAAACTGCTTGATCTGTCTATGAGAAGGTGCTATTTATAAAACTAAGTTTGTTGCAGCTCCTCAGACTGAAGAAGTCTTTTGGATAAAAGATTAAATGTTTCAACAATTTTTTAAAATCCACGTTAGCCACGTTAACTCTGCATCATGTGATGACGTGTTTGGGGAAGCCGGCAGCACATATTGCTTCCACTGGAACCCTTCTCAGGGCAGCCAGGCAGTGGACATGCTCCTAGCAGAATGTGCCTTCACACTGACCAGCAGTGGACCGTGCCCCGTGGCGTAGGCGTGGCAGATGACATCCACAATCCAGTGGGAGAGGCGATCATATAATGGCAGAAGCTGCAACATCTGTCCCCAGTGCTCTCACTGGGCACAATGACCTAGAACCCTTGCCAGGTGTATGCTGAAAATGTGCCAGCCTCAACGGTTGATTATAATTAGAGTGAGATAACACCTATAGTACAAATGTAGTGTTTGGCCACAAGGTAACATCCGAACACTCAGGAACCCACCTGAGGCATGAGGAGCTTAGAGAGAGCCTGTAACTTGCCAACCCTGTCACTGAGACCATAGCCAACAAAGGCCATCTTATATGAAAAACCGCTTGAGGTCCACCTGTGTTGAGGTTCGAACGGAGGGCAGCACAGAGCTTCAAGAACCAAAGGCAGCTGCCAACCTGGTACTCGTGTAGTTGTCGGCAGGTGTAACCAAGGAGAGACTGGAGAACTCCAGATGATGGGTACTGAACAGGAGACTGGATCCTCATTGTGATCAGATGCCATTGGGAAAACAGACACCATCTGTTTCTGTCCTGCTGACGAGAAGATGGTGCCCTGGCACCTGGGGTGGTATAACTGACAGGGCTCAAAATTCCAGTCAGCTGCGGTCCTAGCCTTGCAGTGGCCACATCCATGGCCAAGGGTGGACAGGCGAGGAGAGGCCCATTCCAAGGGCTCTCTGGACACTCCCAGAAGCTGTGCTGACCTGGTGTCCGCTGGTGGTTGCTGTAGTAGACAATAGAGGTGTTGTCCAGCCGAATGAGAGCATGCCCCCCTTCCAGGTGGGGTAGGAAGTAACTGAGTGCCAATGCGCTGCATGCAGCCCCAGCACATTTATATAGTTAGAGTGGTCCTTTGACCCCAGTGGCCCTGAACCGCTCTGAGTTGCCACACAGCGTCCAATCCCCTGGAGCAGGCATTTGTCATGCATCTCCTTGGCACACTACCACTCCCATGGGGACATCCCTGGACAAATAATCTTCATCCCTCCATGGAGTCAGGGCCTGAAGACATGACCATGTCACTGCGAGCCTGTGCAGCCTGGTATCCAGGCGAAAGCTGCTGAGCCACCTCTGTAAGGGGCGAAGTGACAGCAGGCATAAGGACACCACCTGAGTGACTGACGGCAGTTTGCCTAGTAGCTACTGGAAGGCAACATAGGGGAGCTGTCTGCCCAGCCTGAACCGACTGACCAACTGGAATATGTCGCCCACCCTTGAGCGGAGGAGCAAGCTCCCATGGAGGGTGAATCCAGAACTACACAAGAAAAGGGGATCATCTGGAAAGAGATCAGGCAGCTCTTCTCCAGGTTGATATTAAGGCCCAACTGGGACCCCTGAGTGAGCAGGCGGGTCATGACATAAAAGGCACAGGCCCGAGAGGGGACGCAGAGAAGCCAATCATCTGAGTACGGCAGAGCCCTCAATCTGAAGGCCTGCAGAGGAGAGAGGCCTACCTTCACACACTGAGTGAACACCCTTGGGGAAAGAGAGAGCCCAAATGGGGGTGCCCGGAGCTGCCAGTGATGATCCCGATAGTCAAACCTGAGAAAGCAGTGATGCTCTGCTGCAATAGGCCCCTGAAAATAAGCACCTTCAAGTCTATAGATGTGAACCATTCTCCCTTCGGGACAGCTTGAAGGACCTCTGCTGTCATGAGCATGTGGGAGGGGAGCACCCTTGGGTACCGGTTGAATCCCATCAGATCTAAAATGGGACAAAACCCGTCCTCCTCTTGCCCAAGGAAGTAAGTCGAATAATAGCCTCTGGGTTGTTGCAGAGGGACACTGCCTCGATTGTACCCTTGGCCAGGAGGACAAAAGCTCCTGACCTAGTACTCCAGCTTTCACCGGGTCAGCGACTACAGTCATCTTGACCCGGCGTGAGATGTGAGGCCGCCGTTGGAAATATGGCCGGTAACCATGGGTCAGAGTGGCAACCACCCATGGGTCCATGGCACAAGCAGCCCAGTAAGTGAACTGCTGGTGGAAGAACTATCTGACAGTCAGCCTGGTGGCATCACTTTCTTCCTCCACGGCTCCCAAGGGCCATGGGGGAGCGGCGGCCAGAGTCTCTTGTCCAAACCTGTACAGCTGGTTGGTGGACCAACTCATGAAAGCCCCCATTGGGTCTTTGCTGACCCACACAAGGGTAAAGACCCCTTAGTTGACCACGACCCTGAGGCAGCGGCCGAATACTAGGATCAGATGATGGGTGCCTCGGATGCCAAGGAGGTAGAGGAGCATCGCCCTACTAAGGCTCGAAAGTTGCTGCCTCATCTGCCGTGCCTGGATGGTCCATTCCTATGCCTCCATGACAGCCGAACCAAATAACTTCCCTGGCACCACCGGGACATTACAGAGGGTCCTATGAGATGGCTCAATCAGAGCTGACTGTGGCAACCAAACCTGTCGGCAAGCCTGGACCAAGAAGGACATCACGTGCCCAAGTTCCCACTGTTCATCCTCCTCACCTAAAAAGTGAGAGGCAGAGGCGGGCAAGGATAACACATCCTCCTCCACAACCAGCTCAGGCATGGGTGGGGAGGAGAGTCCAGCCGCTTCCCTTGGCTTGGCCCCCAGATGGTGTGCCTTTAAAAAGGACTTCATCTCCACCAATTCTGCAGACAACTGCTCCGCTCTCATGGAGAGACCCTGATCAGACTTGGCTTGCCTCTTTCTAGGAGGGGCCACAGAGGTTGTGGCTTCAGCCTAGTGCTTCAAGCGCCTAAGTGGTGCCTCCTGCCCAGAAGGCAGGAGTTCACTACTGAGGGCGGGGCGAAACCGGGCCAGCTGAGCCACCCTCACAGCATCAGGCATGAAGCTGCAGTCATGCAGGGGTTCTCTGAAAGGACCTCCATCAGGTAGTCATGTCCAAGGCAGGCAAGACAAAAGCCATGACCGTCCTCTGCCTGGAGCACGGCCCCACAACCCATGCAGCAGTGAGAGCCATCCATGCTCCTACTTAGTAAAAAATCTGCAATTCAGCAAAGGAGCTGGCACCGCCAGCTATGTCCAGGATACAAAACAATACACAAAGACGAAAGGATAGGCAGAGTATTGGGAGAGGGGGCGCACACGCTTGCTGTCACCAATCAAAACAAGGCCAGAACACAGAGAGGCCAGCACCTCTAGCTTAGTCTAACCGTTTGAGGTTGGTAAAAGATGATTGGGAGAGGGGTGCGAATGCTTGCCTTCACCAATAAAAAAACAAGGTCAGAACTAGTAATCCTAGCTCAACCAAACCATTATGATGCTGATTGGGAGAGGGGGGCGCTAACACTTGCCTTCAGCAATTAAAACAAGATCAGAATTAGTAATCCTAGCTCAGCCAAAGCATTATGATACTGGTGAGGATGATTGGGAGAGGGAGGCGTGAATGCTTGCCTTCACCAAGTAAAACAAGGCCAGAACTAGTAATCCTAGCTCAGTCCAACTGCCATGATGCTGGGGAAAAATTATATTGGAGGATGCCCAATGCTAGCCTCACCAATAGGAAACAAGGCCAAACTGAGAGAGGCTAGCACCGCTAGCCTATTCAAAATGTTATGAGGTTGGAGAAAAGATGATTGATAGAGGATGCACGAACACTCACCTTACACTAGAAACAAGACCAGAACACAGCTGGCTACGTAATTGAACTTTGGAGCACAATCCAAACGACCACACGTTTGGAAGCCACCACAAGTGGACGGTGCTGCTAATCAAAGTAACATTAAGAAAGAAAACTACTCACCAGTGTTGAATCACAAACACAGTAGTCAAACGCTGTAAGTTGGAAGAGGGGCAAAAAGCCGCTGTATTCCCTAACGAACAGGAGAAATACCTTGAATGAAGGCTAAACCGTTATGGCCCCTTGGAGGGCGAACACGCTACTCTGCAGTCGGGCCTCTGGCGACGGTGGAAAGATCCAAGGGGAAGAAGCCCTGGATTGAACCGCATGCAAGAAGAAAAAAGGAGCAGAGCCACAGATGACACCAGGCTATATAGCCTCTGATTGGTCATCCGTGTCATACCTGTGACTTTTTTTATATTATTACTCGAATAGCGCATGTGCGAAGGGAACATTCAGTGCTTTCAGCACCGCCCTCTGGTGGTCAGGAGGGATGAAATAGAACAGTTACACCCAATGGACCTTATGTCAGTAAAAACAGTTAGATTGCAGTTAGAAATACTGTTAGATTGCACAACAGCTCCAGAGCAAAAATTGCGCATTGCCCATGTATCAGTGAATAGTAAAATAATAAAAATACTGAATAGTAAACTATTACACGGTCCCATGTTCTATTAAAATGGGCATACAAACAAAGTTTATAAAAGGTTATTTAGTGCCTGAACTGCCTTTGGGTAAAAGCTATTTCTGAGTCAGTTGATCCTTGTTTTAATAGATCTGTACCATCTGTCTGATGATAATAGCTCTAAGAGATGGTGACCGGGGTGGGAATCCATCCATCCATCCATTATTTTTTACCCACTTCTCCCATTTTGGGTCATGGGGGTCGCCGGTGCCCATGTCCAGCAATCACTGTGCGAGGGGCGGGGTACACCCTGGACGGGTTTCCAGTCCATCACAGGGCCACATAGAGACAAATGAGACAAACAACCATTCACGCTCCCACTCACACCTAGGGACAATTTAGAGTTACCAATCAGCCTAACATGCATGTTTTTGGACTGTGGGAGGAAATCGGAGTACCCGGACTAACCCCACGCATGCACGGAGAGATCATGCAAACTCCACCCAGAAAGGCCCCTGGACCGAGATTTGAACCAGGGACCCTTACTCTTCCAAGACTTCAAATTGTAAAGTTGAGGTTTGGATAATTTAGACAAAATGATTCCACAACAGTCAGATAAATATGCATTTAGATTAACATATAAGGCAAAAGTTTCCTGTTTTTTCCAAGATGTTCATCCACACCATCCTAAAATACCAACAAGTGTTGACATAAAAAGTCCCAAACATGAAAACTGGAGCATCTTTTGTGAAAAAACCCCCCCCAAAAAAACAACTCCTTTCTGTATGTGCTCAGGCACATAAAGAGGAGCTCTACCTTCATAGCTGAGCTGAACAAACTGCCCACTATTCCCCAAAGTTTACAGTTTAGGTCTGGAGGCTTTAAGCTGAGGATTTATTTTCTCCTCCAGGGACAAACTTCTCAAATTATCTCATAAAAATCTGATGTAACTCATTACAGTATTGTATTTTATAGTTTTCTGACCTATATAATCTACTGTTCCCATTTCAGGATCCTATAATTTCCTAATTATTTACACTTAATGTGTAATTAAAAATAATACAGCATTTATTATATTACAAAGTTTGCTGTAACGTTGAAAGAAGTGTTTTTAATCTTACTGAAAGAAGCAAAATGTTTCCTATTTCCATAATTTTTTCAAGCCGAATCTGCTTGATCACCAGAAGGGCTACATATCATTTTAGGATTTTATTACCATTTCAATTAGTGTGTGTAATATCGGCGCTGCAAAGGATAGATTTGGTGACAATAAATCACATTATACTCTTAAGTACCTATAAGTTTAAACCAATACAATAACAGTAATAACAAAAAAAAAAAAAAAAAAACCATCAAAGCCACATTTGTTTAATCATGCAGCAGTAAACTTTGTCATTTTGTTGGAATATCTGGTACTGCACTCAAGTGGTTCACTGCCTACTTGACCAACAGAACATTCTCTGTCATGTTGGGTAATCTCTCTTCCTCCACTGCAGTTCTCTCTTGTGGTGTGCCACAGGGTTCTATTCTTGGTCCTCTCCTCTTCTCATTGTACATGGTGCCTCTTGGATCAGTGATAGCCAGACATAACTTTTCTTTTCACTTCTATGCTGATGACGTACAAATTTATTTACCAATGAAACCCCAAAACAGAAATTTTCTCACTCCTTTTGTTGATTGTATTGCTAACATTAAAAAGTGGCTTCACCGTAATTTTTTGTTTTTAAATGAAGGAAAAACAGAATGCATCTTCTTCGGTGATGATGCTCCTGTAACTTTGGTGCTCTGACATCCAAGTTCAGACCAACAGTTAAAAGTTTGGGGGTGACATTTGACCAGGACTTAAAGTTTGATAAACAAATAGCCTCTGTAGTCAAGGTCTGTTTTTATCGTTACTCTTATCCAAAAGCCTTTTTTAAATCGTGCTGATTTGGAAAAGGCCATTCATGCTTTTATCACTTCAAGGCTCGACTACTGCAATTCCCTATATGCAGGAATCACCCAGTCTTCCATTAGACACGTTCAGTTGGTCCAAAATGCTGCAGCTCGACTTTTAACCAACACCTCCAGACATGAGCACATCAACCCTGTCTTGTTTTCTCTCCACTGGCTTCCAGTCGATTTTAGAATTTAATTTAAAATGTTATTATTCACGTTTAAAGCTCTCAATGGTCTTGCCCCACTATATTTGACTGATCTTGTAGCTGTCCGTGAATACAGGAGAACACTGAGATCATCTAATACATTTCTACTCTCTGTCCCAAAGTCCAACTACAAACGATGAGGTGACCAGACCTTTTCTGTTGTTGCACCCAGACTCTGGAACCAGCTACCTCAGGACTTGTGTCATCACTGACATGGAGCTTTTTTAATCTAATCTTAAAAACTTTTTATTCAGGCAGGCTTTTAATACCTAGTAGTTCTTTGTCAATCTTGCTATGTTTTGTTTTTAATTTTTAACTGGCTTTTAAAAAAAATTCTTAATTGTTTGTTTTTACTTCTGCATTGTTCAGCACTTTGTGCACC
This sequence comes from Hypsolebias longignatus, assembly GCA_031762435.1. Lineage (NCBI taxonomy): Eukaryota > Metazoa > Chordata > Actinopteri > Cyprinodontiformes > Rivulidae > Hypsolebias > Hypsolebias longignatus. The sequence continues at coordinate 37,169,690 of JARVGV010001030.1, read as the reverse complement.
TTTTGGCTGCTGGAAAGGGCTCTATAAATAAAGTTTGATTGATTGATTGATTGATTGATCTAACATTTATTGTTGCCGACTATTGAAGAGAGTACATTTTTCATTGTTCAGTTCAAACTTTCCAAGCTTTTGTTATTGGATACCGCACCCAATAAATTTTGTTTTGGAAGTTCTAACCATTTACTTTTACTTAATACAGTGTTCAACGATTTATAGACATTCAGGGGTATTTTGAACTGGATTCAAAGGTGAACTAGTAGCCAGTGCAGGGAGGCCAAGACTGGTGTAACGTGCTCTCTTTTGCCTCTATTGGTTAAAAATTGGGCTGCTGCATTCTGGACCAGTTGTAGTTGTGCAATGGAGGTCTGACTGATACCAAAGAGGAGCAAATTGCAGTAGTCAAGCCTACATATAATGAATGCGTGTATCACTGTCTCCAGGTTATTTTTGGACAATATGGGCTTCAGCTTAGACAGTCGCCTCAATTATGTACCGTATTTGCCGGATTATAAGTCGCTCCGCTCTATACGTAAGTCGCATTGTCCAATTTTGCCCAATAATTTGGAAAAATCCATAAATATGTTGCACCGCTCTATAAGTCGCACCTATTATGCATCACCGCTGACGCATCGCCTATGTTACGCGTCACCGCTGACAACCCGGAAATTTGGGCGGTGTCTTGCCAAAAAAGGATTGTGGCAGCCACAGTGCACGGAAGGACTTTAACAAGATTAACATGGTAA
>JARVGV010001030.1:35729871-35741940 GCA_031762435.1 Hypsolebias longignatus | reverse complement strand
GGGGGGGGTCCTCGGATGGGGGTCCACAGAAACGGAGGGGAGGAGAAACGGAGCTCCTCAGAACCAACGAGGAGCGACAGGAGGAGGTTCTGGGTTCGAACCGTCCGCAGACCAGAGACCGTGCACCTCGCCCCGCCCACCGGACCCAGGACGGCCCGGGACCAGCGGACTCCCCAGCAGGTCAGGACGGGTCGGGGTCCCCTGACACACACCCGGCTCCAGAGAAGTCCGGGCGGCGAAGGATGCAGCGGGAGGAACCGGACCGAACCGGGCAGAAGGAAGAGACTTTGGTCTGGTGAGGCCACTCAACCTGTCCACAGAACCGGGTCCTGGTGCTGGAGCCCTGAAGTCAGCATGAGTCCAGAACCCCTTTAGAACCAGCTCACAAAACTTTCCTGATTTTTGTTCTGGACCCATTTGATGGGACAGGAGGACTAAAGACATGAACCGGGACAGAACCGCAGCAGGACATCTGGAGGACCCGGTCCAGACCCCACTGAGCCGGGACAAAGCGGTTCTTCAGGTTCCGAACTGCGGGGACGGACTACAGACCCTAGTGGGTCCGGACAGTGGGGACAAGCTGGACTCAGCCGGTACCGTGGACAAGCGGGTCTTCTCCGGCTCCGTGTCCGGAGGCAGAGAGGCTCAGGCCGGGGACAACCACACGGAACCTCCCCCCACGAACCCGCTCTTAGTCCCGCCACAACAGGTAGGCTCCGAACCTGCCGAGGTTCTGGATCAGAATCCGGGATTAGTCTAAACTCTTCTAGACTTAAGGACCGGACAGGTGAGGACAGGTGAGGACAGATGAGGACAGATGAGGACAGGTGAGGGGTCCGAGCAGGTCCGGTCCTCCTCCACGTGGTTCCGGTCCAAAGTGAAGCCGAGAGGGAAGAGACTCAACGAAAGAAGAATAATTTATTCAATAATAATCCCATGAAATTTGACAGATTAATCAAGTAAAACAATAATCTGAAGTGAAGAAAGCTTCTGAAAAATTATACAAAAATAAATAAATTAACAAACAAACAAATACCGTAAATAAATAAATATTTGTAGCCTGTTTGTTAAGAAAAAAAGCATCAATCAATAGGCTATAAAAAAATAAAAATAAAACGTGTCACATCTAAACTCTGATCTAAATAATAATAATAATAATAATATTTAAGATTAGATTTTTATTTAATTGAATCAAAAAATAAAACTTTTTTATATTAAAAAATCAAATAATTATAATATTTTACAGTTTTAATTCAAATAATTTTAAATTACAGATCAATTAATCCAGATTTAGTTTCAACGCAGACAAGTTTAAAATGTTCTGATCCTCAGACCCGGTCCCATTTTACTGCAACTTTTATTATTAATATTATTTGTATTATTGATGTTATTGTTGTTGTTGATGTTGTTGTTGTTGTTGTTGTTGTGTAAATAAAACAAAGTAATTTTAAAGCCACGGACGGTCCGGTAACTTGCTGGTCTCTGGTCTCCAGGGCCCCCCCGGACACCGGACCACGTCCTTCTCGGTTCTTGACATTCTGGACCCGAACAAGTTCACGAGCCGCCGGCAGCAGCTGGGCCTCCGCGGGGAGAGGAGCGAGGAGGCCGGCAGGAGCTGCTGCGGAGCCGAGGACTACCAGGACAGTAAGTGGGACCGAGCCGAGCCGGAGGGTTCTGCAGGGCAGCAGTTCTGAAGTGGACCGGAAGCTTTAGTTTCGTTTCTGGTGAATCCTTGAATTCGATTGGATGCATTCAAAGTGTTTGCTTTTCAAAACGCATTGATTTTTAATGATTATTAACATTTATAAAAAGATCAAAAGCTGCGACGGCTTCAGGACAGGCTGCCGCGAGGCTCCGTCTAATTCCTGGCGCCGTGTATGAAACAGCACTGACACCGGGTCAACCAGAACCAGAACCAGCTCAGATCTTCACACTTCTTCTTCTTCTTCTTCTTCTTCTTCTTCTTCTTCTTCTTCTTTTTATTATTATTATTATTATTATTATTATTATTATTATTATTATTATTATTAATAATAATAAAATTAAACAGAAGTCGCAGCTAGGTGTGTTTCTTCTTTTTCTGCTTATTTTTTATTAGTTTTTGTTTCTTTTACTCAATTTTTTTTAAGTTTGACATTTTTTCATTTTTTTAACTTCAAATAAAAATATATAATATGTTTTAAAACAACAGATTATAGATCTGAAACAGCTTTTGAAAATTAAATGTTAATTTTAACATAAAATCTTCAACAGCAGAAATCAAAATATAAAATAATATATTGAACGACATCTGAGTCAAACTGCATTACTTATTATTAAAATATTATTATTGTTATTACTAATATTAAATTTAGGCAGAAAATATTTTAACTGTTTTTATTTCTGCCAACAAATAAAATAATTTTAAAGAAAAATGTTGAATTTGTTGTTTAATGTTTCAATAGTATTTTTTCTGATTTATTTCCTGGAACATCAGAGTGAAAGCTTTAGTTTTTTAGAGCTGAAAGAAAAACATCTCTAATTAATTTAATTTACAAGTTTTATTATTTTATCTTAGATTAATTTATGTATTTTTTTAATTTGGCTGAAAAGTCACAAAAAGTCATCTGAAAACAAAAACCTTGAATTTGGTTTCTGTTTGATTCATGAATCAGAGAAACAAACTCGGTTACTTTGTTTTTCCTTCATATTTTAAATCTAGTCACCTCTGCAGGACTTTTACTGGGGGTGTCAAGGATCAAAGTTCAGAGGTCAGGGAGTTAAAACCAGAGGAGAATAAAAAAAAAAACATATTAATAAAATTGGAACATTTTTAGAAACCAGTTGCTCTTTTTTACTTTTATTTCAGTCTGAACATTTATTTATTTATTTGTTTGTTTGTTTGTTTATTCATTCATTAATTTATAAATTCATACATTGAGCTTCAGCCTGAAGGCCTCTCTGAAGAATCAGATGAATAATTTTAGCTGAAAACAGCTAAAATTATTCTGTTCCATAACAAGATCCAGTTCCAGTTCGGAACTATCAGGACCCAGGAGTCCTGTCCCACCAGGTCTCTCACAGGCGTTTGGGTCTAAAAACATCTGATTTCAATATTTGCTGCATAATAATATAAAAATAAATCGATCAAACGATTAAAAATAACATCAACATTTCTGATCTGTTTTCTTCTGTTTAACACCAAACCAAAATCCTCGTGAAACCAGATCCTCATCCTGGGTTCTGGGTTTGGTTTCTGCTCTGTGGTGGAGCTACAGGCGGTCAGAACCTCTTCTGTGGACGAGGAACACGTCAGAATGAGTTTGAGTCCCTGAAGAACCAGAACCTGTCGGGGCCACAACTTTCAAACATATTTCATCTGAAGCAATTTCAACAAATACTTTTATCAAACAAAAACAGCAAATAAAAAATAAATAAATAACAAAACAAAGATGTTCAGACTAAATAAATAACAAAATAAAGATGTTCAGAGTAAATAAATAACAAAACAAAGATGTTCAGAACAAATAAATAAATTAAAGATGTTCAAAATAAATAAACAACAAAACAAAGATGTTCAGAATAAATAAATAAATTAAAGATGTTCAGAATGTTTTGTTATTTATTTAAAGACATTCAGAATAAATAAATAAATAAATAAACCTTTGTGTTTGAAAGTCAACATTGTTCCTCCTGTTAAAAACAACTTGAAATGTTTTGTAATTTTACATTCAGGCCCAAAGAGGCAGCAAAAGTCCCCCCCCCCCCCCCTCCTTTTTTTCTGTTCTCTTGTCCTAAAACCTAAAAACTAATTTTTTTTTTTTTAATCTGATTAAAGGTCATAATTCTGCAGAAATACTTCAGATCAATAAAATAAATGTGGGAAAATAGTTTTGAACAATTTAAAAATATAAAACTGGAAAGTGTTGCATGAGTTCATTCCCTTGTTGAGCTGCAGCAGTTCTGTCTCCATGGTCCTGGTCCATGTAACGTCTGTTCTTCATGACCAAACATCTCCTGCTCCTTCAGGTTGGATTGCTGCTGCTTCTGTCCAACAATCCTGAAATAATCACAGATTCTCAGCTGGACTGAGGTCTGGGCTTCAGCTGGATCATTCCAGGACCTTCAACAGGTTCTCCTTAAACCAGTGGGGTGTTCTTCAGCTGTGTGTTTAGGGTCATTGTTCTGCTGGAAGGTGGACCTACAGCCCATAAGCTCTCTGGAAGACTACATATGATGATGCTGCCACCACCATGCTTCACTGTAGAGACAGTGGTCTTCTAGTGGTCCTGTGGGCAGATCCTCCCAGCAGCTTCAGGGTTATCTTTGGTCTCCTGGATGTTGGTCTGATGAAAGCCCTCCATGAGTTTTGGTGGCCAACCCTCGGCAGGTTTACTGAGGTGATTCACAGTTTTGGGTTTTCTTCTATAAACCAGCTCAGATCTGTTCCATGCACATGTTCATGCACATTTTTAAAAGAATTCTTTAAAAGGAGCTGATTTTCCACATTTACCTTGAAGTATGTTCTTTAACCTCAAATCAGACAAAGTTGGAGTTTGTGTTAAATAAAAAAAAGACTAGTAAATTTCAAACACACGTTTTACTCAAAGAAAAAAGTAAATATAAACTGAATATAAGAAGTTGAACCATTTATATTAAAAAAATAATAAAAGTCATTTGATGGCAACACATGGGGCCAGACTTGAGAAGGTCTTTCAGAAGTTTAATGTTAGCCAGCGTCATCTGAGCAGTTCTGGTCCTGCAGGACCCGAGTCCAGTTTCAATGGTTTAGCTCAGAGAGATGTGGCTCCTTGTGGCTTTGACTAAATAATCATTTGGAAAAAATATTCACAGAAAGGCGTAGCTGCAGCAGTTTTTATTTTAATTTCATGTTTTATTTAAATGTGTGGCTGAGCTCTGGTTGACAGAATGGCCTTGATGACACGTGCACGGTGCCTTCAGGGCCCGGTGACACAGGAAGCAGCTCAGCCCCAGGGCTGGAGCTGGACCTCTGATGGGGCTGAGCGGACAGACAGCTGCAACAAGAACAAGCGCAAAGCATCGGAGTCAGGACTAACACTGAACACACACGGCGCGCCGCTCAGCGCAACACGTGCACAGAAGTTATTCTCCCTTTTTCAACTTCATTTGAAGTTGTGTTGTGTTTTTTAGACATCTCAGACAAAAAGACAAACAAGCAAACACCAAAATAAATAAATACTTGTAAATATATGGATCTTTTCTTCTTCTTCTTCTTTTGGCTGCTCCATCTTCAGAGGTCACCACCACGAACTAACTCATTCAAAGACTTGGTGATTGTTCTCACACCAGATGTTCTTCCTGATTCAACCACTGACACCGAGCTACCACAGCCTCTGTGTGGAGCAGAGAGCTGCATCTAGAGCACCTGGGGGAGCAGATGGTGAGGGTTAAGGGCCTTGCTCAAGGGCCCAATGTGGGGCAAATGAGGGTGGAGGCAGGAGTGGGAGCTTCACCTTTCCCACCCACATTGTGATGTTGACAGTACTGAGAGTTGAACCAGTGACTGTCTGGTCATAGGCCCAACTCCTCTAACCTCTACATCACCTCTCCCTAACTAACTAACTAACTAACTAACTAACTAACTAACTAACTAACTAACTAACTAACTAACTAACTAACTAACTAACTACATGGTTCTAAAATGAAATAAATAAAGGAGATATATTTGAACAGTCCAACATTTTTAACATTTTGCTGCTGAATCTAAAAAACAAGTGAAGTCACCAGAACAGAGACAAATAAAACATGTCACCCCCATGGACATAAACTGTTAGTCCAAAGTGTTGTGTTGTTGTGTTGTGATGTTTTGTTGTGTTGTGATGTGATGTGTTGTGGTTTATTGTGTTGTGATGTGATATGTTGTGTTGTTTTGTTGTGATGTGTTTTGTTGTGTTGTTTTGTTGTGTTGTGAAGTGTTGTGATGTGATGTGTTGTGGTTTGTTGTGTTGTGATGTGTTGTTTTGTTGTGTTTTGTTTTGTTGTGTTTTTTGTCTTGTGTTGTTGTGTTTTGTTGTGTTTTTTGTGTTGTGTTTTGCTGTGTTGTTTTGTTGTGTTTTGTTGTGTTTTTTGTGATGTGTTGTGTTGTGTTTTGTTGTGTTGTGTTTTGTTGTGTTTTGTGTTTTTTTGTGATGTGTTGTGTTTGTTGTTTTACTGTTTTGTTGTGTTGTGTTTTGTTGTGTTGTGCTTTGCTGCGTTTTGTTGTGTTGTGTTTTGTTGTGTTTTGTTGTGATGTGTTTTGTTGTGTTGTGTTTTGCTGTGTTGTGTTTTGTTGTGTTGTGTTTTTTGTTGTGTTGTGTTTTGTTGTGATGTGTTTTGTTGTGATGTGTTGTGTTTTGTTGTTGTGTTTTGCTGTGTTGTGTTTTGTTGTGTTTTATTGTGATGTGTTGTTTTGTTGTGTCGTGCTTTGTTGTATTTTGTTGTGTTGTATTTTGTTGTGTTGTATTATGTTTTGTTGTGATGTGTTGTGTTTTGTTGTATTTTGTTGTGTTGTGTTTTGTTGTGATGTGTTTTGTTGTGATTTGTTGTGTTGTGTTTTGTTGTGTTTTATTGTGATGTGTTGTTTTGTTGTGTCATGCTTTGTTGTATTTTGTTGTGTTGTATTATGTTTTGTTGTGATGTGTTGTATTTTGTTGTGTTGTGTTTTGTTGTGATGTGTTTTGTTGTGATTTGTTGTGTTGTGTTTTGTTGTGATGTGTTTTGTGTTGTTTTGCTGTGTTCTGTTGTGTTTTGTTGTGATGTGTTGTGTTTTGTTCTGTTGCGTTGTGTTTTGTTGTGTTGTTTTGTTGTGTTGTTTTGTTGTGTTTTGTTGTGTTGTGTGGTGTTGCGTTGTGTTGTTGTATTTTGTTGTGTTGTGTTTTGCAGTATATGTTTACAGTCATGGAGGGTGCGGCAGCTCGCTGGTCAGTGGTTTTAGTCCAATTTAAACATATTTTAAACATAATTTAAACATATTTTAAACATAATTTAAACATATTTTAAACATAATTTAAACATATTTTAAACATATTTTATGTGAGTTCATGATGTGGCAACTCCTGCAGGAGGGGGCAGCTGACAGAAAGACTACCGTCTAGTAATATTTATAAATAGTTATGAAAACTGTTTATATTTTATCAAAGGGGAGAATTTAAATGTTTTATCTCCTCTCTGTGTTTGATCTGGCCTTTTGTTCTAATGCATTCAAAATAATGACTAGTAATTGTAAACTTCATAATGTAATAAAATAATTTAATATGACTTTTTAAATTATTTGTACATGTTGATAGACCGCTTGAATTTTCACTTCATGTTTTGTGGACAAGTTTTATTTAGTTGCAGAAAAATGAGAAATGTCTCCTTTTGAAGCTGAAGGTTCAGAGTCCTGGTCCAGCTGCTGATATGAGATGAAGGTGAAGAAGTTGGAGTTCTTCGTTCTATGAAGCACCTCATCATGAAAACACTCGACCTGTTCACATCTACACCCTGACGCCTGAAATATGAGTTATCTGTGCAGCAGCTGCTGTTAAACCACTTGTAGAGGGCGCTGTCACTCAATGTATACATGACCTCTTGTTTTGTGTGTGTGTGTGTGCGTGTGTGCATGTGTTTTAGAGGAGGCCTTTGTGTACAGAAGCCCAGATGAGGAGGACTACCACAGACCTGACACTCCAGACTCGGAGGCTGCAGACGGACCGTACAGCAGCGAGGAGAGCAGCTCGGCTCTTCCCACCAGTGGAGACAGAGAGTTGGGCCCACACGGCCATCCAGACAACAACAGAGACACCAAGAGCGGGGCCTCCACTGCGCAGATCAGCAATGGCCAAAGCAACGGGGGCCCCGGGGCCAAACCCAAGAGAAAACGCTCTGGTTCTGACTCAAAGTCAGGGAAGCCCCGCAGAGCTCGGACTGCCTTCACCTACGAACAGCTGGTGGCGCTGGAGAACAAGTTCAAGTCCACACGGTACCTGTCTGTGTGCGAGCGCCTCAACCTGGCCCTGTCCCTGTCCCTCACCGAGACCCAGGTCAAGATCTGGTTCCAGAACCGGCGGACCAAGTGGAAGAAGCAGAACCCCGGAGCTGACACCTCTGCCCCCACCGGAGCAGGAGCAGGAGGAGGCAACGGGGCAGGGGGAGGATCAGGAGGAGGCCTGGGGGGCCTCAGTCCTCTCAGCCCATCCCCCCCAGTCAGTGGGCACCTGGCCATGCACGCTGGCTACGCGGGCCACCATCACCCCCCCACAGGGAGCCTGGTCCAGCTGCCGTTCCTGACGGCCAGCCACGTCCTGTCTCCGTTTATGCTGGGGACACAGAGCTACGCTGCCCCTGCCTTCTACAGCACCCATCTGTAGACCCCCACCCCGTCAGCAGCACGAGGCTTCAGCTCCTCAAGACGTCAGACACTTTGGACACGTTCTGAAGAGGAAGCTCATTCCTTCTTCCTGGTTGATTCAAGTCTGTCCAAACACTGAATGTTTCTTTATGATGTAAGAATTTGTTGTGTTAGTCAGCTGTGATTGTTTCTCTTAGTTCTTCAGCTCGTTGGACCGATTCGCTCCTCAGCCCAACCTGCTGCGAAAAAAGTTGACAGTAAACAGAGAAAAAGCCTTTTGGTTCTGGTTCACAATGATCCAAACTGGTGGGGGACGTGAGGAGGGAGTTTGGAGCCTGACAGAATCCTCCGGACGACCTCTGGTTCTTGTTGGACGTCTCATCAGTCACTGAGCTGGTAGAAGGTTCATGGCTCATGTTCTTCTCACTTACAGATTGTTTTTCTTTTTACCTTTAAGTGACTGAAACACTAAACAGCTTCTCTACATGTGCTAACAGGAAAGTTGTTAGAAACATGTCTACAAGTGGATTCACATCTAAAACTAAATATTTCAGCTCAACTTTTCTGTCCTGGTAAATCAAGCAGAAGGTGTTTATTTGGTTTCCTTGTGTTGGTTCTGTCAGAGTTGAGAACAGACAAACGGTTAAAGTTAAGAGATAAATTTCAAACTGAGACGTCCTTGTTTCAGTGTTGGGACGTTAAAGATGTCAGGTAGAACTAACACCCCCACCCCAAAATGTGACTGTCTCGATCGATCAGATCCAAGGTTGTTTCAAAAAGCACTAAACGTAAAACAAAATTCCATGAGTAAATATAAAAAATTCTAACAGAGTTTAATATTAAAGGAGACCTAAAAATGGAACCTTAAAAAGACAAGATGTCCTTGTCCAAAACTCATTTCCACACAGGAGAAAACCTCAAACCTTGGAGTCAAAGGAAAAACTTCTCATCTCAGTGAGATTTCTTCAGTATCTTTAGAAAACAAGACATCCCATTGATGAGACTGATCTTCAGGTTCCTCTGCAGAAATGGTAAATGGACTGTACTTATATAACACCATTCTATCTTATTGAGACACTCAAAGCTCTTTACAATCTGTGTCTCATTCACCCATTCATACAACATTCTACTAGGTCTGTACTGTACAAAGATAATTGAACAAATCATTCTAAAGAGACTAATCAGAGCTTTATCACAGTCATGCACCAATGGGACACACACCAGAGGCAACAAGGGGTTCAGTGTCTTGCCCAGGTACACTTCAGCATGTGACTGCTGGTGGATTTCAATCCTCAACTCTTGCATTGGAGGCCGACTGCTCTAACCACTCAGCCACAGCCACCCTAAAATGTCAGCAAGGTAAAGGGCTTGAGCACCTTCATGGTGGTGGTGTCTGTGGATTTTGCTTCCTTGCTGGTGACTGTTTCTTGGTTCCTGGGGATAAACTGGGCCAAGCCCAAATAAGCTACAGGAAGCTACCTCAGTGAGGATCCACAGTTGTAGGGAGAGTTATCAAGATAGGGCCCTGGGAAAGATGATGCCTGGTCACCTCACTGGCAAAAAATGAAACGGAGCTCAAAGGCAAGGTTGAGTGTTACCAAGTCACCTCCACTTACAGCTTGAGCTCTGGAACCCAACTCCTGTAGAGGCTGGACTCTCTCTACCCTGGAGTTGCCAAGGGACAGAGGAGTCAGGTGGATGTGGGGATACTCACCAGCCCCTGCTGGGTGCCCTGGTGTTGGAGTTTTCTCTGTGGTTTTGTGCTGCAGGAGTGAAGGATTTGACTTGTTCGTGCCTGTACATCATTCAAAACACCTGGTTTTCATCTGGGGATTTTGTTTTCCTGGGAGTCGTCAGGAACTGCCTCCCACATCTGAACCAGAGCCGTGTTTTGCCATCAGACTTCTACGCTCAGCATGGACTGTCCATAACAAACACCGTGTTCAAGCGCAGGGCAGTCCGTGAGTCTACTTGGTACCTGGCAGCCATCTTTGGCCAAACATTGTTGATAGATTTTAGAATCATTTCATCGAGTTCTATGTCTTGGACACCCTGGCAAAGAGAGCCAGAGAACTGATTGCCACTTGGTGGCATGTTGAGTATTTGTTTGGCCTCAAGGAGGTTCTGGTGAACTGTTTGACAAATTATAAATGGAAAGCGGGCCTTGACCCTGACTGTTTGATTTGGGTGGACAATTGCTATATGATAGAAGGAAACCAGGATAATCCTGTCATCATGTTCACCTTTGAGAAGGCGGTCTAAAGATTGAGGTGGTTAAAAAGCTCCTCAATGGCAGGGCACCAGGAGAGGATGGAATCCAAGTCCTCATCCTGAGCTCCACAGGACAAAGGAAGACAGTGGAGAAGAACAACCCCTTTATCAGAACAAATCCTTCATTAGAACCAGGACCAGAACAGGGAGCAAAGTGACTGAACTAAAATGAGCCAACATTCTGTTACATCACTGGTTCTGTCATGTTCTCATTGTCCTATGTTTCTCCAAACTGGTCCAAAATCTGAAAACCAGTCTGTTCTTTTCAAGGCAGATTCAAAACTTCTGTCCGTCCATCCAGTTGCATTTTCTTCCCAGCCTTCTGATCAAAACCCAGGTCCTCCTCTCTGAACAGATAAAACCTGAACATATCATCCATTTCTCCATGTGAACACCAACAAAACCAAGACCATCACCATCTTCTAATGCTTCACTCTGACTGTCACAGTTTTTATTGTTCTGTAGTCCCGTCCAGAAATGGTTCTGATGGTTTCAGCATGAGTACTCAGACCAGTCTGCACGTCTGCTTCAGGGCACTAAGCACCTTCCTCCAGTGGTCTTTATTACACAGTTCTGAACCTTCTCAGCAGAAGGGGGTTGCAGTTTAACTGCTGAGGGTTTCACTGTGCAGAACAAATTATTGGGGGTGACTAATAAGTTGCATTGTGGAAAATGTAGGATGTTTCAGATTTAATCTAATTCCAAACATTTTCTTTTATTGTGTTGTGATTTACTGAACTTCAATTGTAAAGAAGCAACAGATTTCTGAAGTGGAAAGATGTAAACTGTCCTGTTTGTCCCACTGGAAACCAAAACTTTTCAGAATGTTTTATTAAATTTAACAAGATATTTATTGGTCCATGTTCATGATCCTTCTTTGTTTCTTCGCTGCACATTTTTTCCTCAGTTAACGATTGTAACTCAAAAAAATTACACTGACAACATGACAAAGAAAAAAGAGAGGCCTGAGAAGAGTCTTCTTCAGGTATAAATCTTTTATTTTAAACAAAATATCTCCACTAACATCCCAATACAAAATCAACAAGAGAAGGACACCCAGAAAAAGTATAAATTAAACCATTTAGAGTAACAATTCATTCAACCTTTGTTTGTATTGTTTGTCTCATTGAGTCGTGACGACTCATTAACAAGAGAGACTTGATTCTAACAAAGAACACAGAAGAGGTACAGACAACAGACAATAAAAAACATATAAAATGAGAAGTAAATAAAATAAATTATATAAAAAACTATAATCATAAAGCAGTATTAACAAAAACTATATTGACAATTATCTCTCACACACCTAATAATGGTGAATGGACTGTACATATATAGCACCTAGCCAACCAGGCTACTCAGAGTGCTATACAGCACCATCATTTACCTGCAACACACATTCATACAGCACTCTACTACACACACACACACACATTCATACAGCACTCTACTACACACACACACACACA
>JARVGV010001030.1:35703418-35716039 GCA_031762435.1 Hypsolebias longignatus | reverse complement strand
TGTGTGTGTGTGTGTGTGTGTGTGTGTGTGTGTGTGTGTGTGTGTGTGTGTGTGTGTGTGTGTGTGTGTGTGTTGCTGTAAAGGGCAATGGGAACCATGTAGCGATGGGTCTCGTGTGATAAGGTCAAAGCAGATTTCCAGGACTGTAAGTGTGTCAGAGAGTTTCTCTACATTTGATGAGCTAACCTGTGAGCGACGACCACATCACAGTGTTCTGTTGGTTTAACCCTTCGGTGCTCGAGTGATTTGACCCTCAGTCTTTCACAACGGGGTCAAAAATGACCCTTGTTAGAATCGACGTGTATTCATTCGTTTAGAAGTGTAATTGTTCCTAAAATGTTCAGATTTACACAAAAGCAAACATGTGTTTAACCCTTCACTGCCCTTTGGTTAAAACGACCACTTCACACACGTGTTCCTGACAGTTTCAGCTGATATGAATCAGAAATGCATCCAAGAGTTCATAAAGTTAGAAATTCTTTTTGCAGCCCTGCTTCTCCTCGGTTTTTGGTTTACAATACTTGGATGGGAAATACTGTTTTACATGTGAGTACAAGTGTTTCTGGGTTTAATCTAGAAGTTAGCTCTTCAAAGTGTTGGATTACAGGTAATTTCTCCATTTGCGAAAAGTAAGATTTTTAGCGTTGGGAAATTTACATCTTCCAACAAAATATAGTACCTTTGTGTTGCTACAGTGACTCAACCAAAACATTTCATCATCTCTTGGAAAGATTTTTTTCTGTAGATCATTTCCTTCTTTTAACGAACTAAAAATAAAGTACTGGGTACATCTAAAAACAACATTCTCTGTTTAGAATCTTGTTTTTCTGGCATGAGAAGTGACCGCGTTTCAACAAAATGTCAAGTGAAAAGTTAAAGCTGTTTTGGTCAAATGTTAAAAACTGTACTGGACATGGTGAGATCTCAATGTCTGGCAGAGCTCTGACAATGTGTTGGGGTGAATCTCAGCAACTACCACTCTAAATTTTACCTCCACATCCGTAAAACTGAGTGTCAGACATGTTTGTGTTGTGTGAGGTCAAATACAGACCTTTTCCAAAAAAAATTTGAATATCATGAAAAAGTTGCTTAATTTCCATAATTTCATTCAGAAAGTTAATCTTTAATAGATGATAAATTTAGGACCCACAATTTAAAACAATTTCAAGTATTTTTTAATTTTTATTTTATTTATTTATTTAAAAAAATTTTTTTACATAATTTGGGCTTCCAGCTCATGAAACCCATGAAAACAGGATTAAATAAATAAATAAATAAATAAAATAATTAGAATACTGTGGATAAATCAGCCCACACTTCTACTCAGTTTTTGCAGGAAAAAAAAGGAAGAAATTAGGATGACAACAAAATCAAAATATGGTACTTTCAAAACAATATGTCAATCTTCAATACTTGGTTGGGAATCCCTTTGTCTTAATCACTGCCTCGATGTCATGTGGCATTGAGGCCATCAGTCTGTGGCATTAACTGGGAGTTATGGAAGCCCAGATTTCCTTGATGCTGTCAGCTCTTCTTTGTTGTTCTGGTGCCCCTCACGTTCCTCTTGAGACTACTCCATAGATTCTCAGTGGGGTTTAGGTCCAGTGAGTTGGCTGGTCAGTCAAGCACTGGGGCATGAATATCAAACCAGGTTTTGGTGCTTCTGGTGGCTTGGGCAGGAGCCAGGTCCCGCTGCAAGATGAAATCTGCATCTCCATACAGATCCTCAGCAGAAGGAGTCATGAAGTCATCTAAAGCATTCTGGTAGACTGTTTTAGACTGGACTGGATTTAAGAAAGCAGAGTTTACCAACACCTGCACTGGACATGACACCCCAAATCATGACTGACTGGATATTTCACACTGGACCTCAAGCAGTATGGACTCTGTTCCTCACCCTTCTTCTTCCAAATCCTTGGACCTTGATTTCTGAATGAAAGGCACATTTTTACTTTCATCAGAAAGAGACACTTCCTACGTTGGCTCAGGTTCAGAAGTGGCTTGACCCGAGGAACCCAACAGTTGTAGTCCATCTCCTGGATGCCTCTGAATGTGATGGTCTTTGAAGCTGTGACTCCCGCCTCATTCCACTCTTTCTGGATCTCTGACAGATTCTGGAATCTTCTGTTTGATAATCTGCTGAAGCCCACGGTCATCTCTTCTGCTGGTGCATCTTCTCCTGTCACATTTTGCCCTTCCACTGGACTTTCCATTGATGTGCTTGGACACAGCACTCTGTGAACAGCCAGCCTCATTAGCTATGAACTTTTGTAGCTCACCCATCCTATGGAGGGATCAGTGATGGTCTTCTTGTCAGTTGTTACGTCTGCAGTCTTCCCCATATTGAACCAAACTGAGACAATTCTTCTTCTTCTTCTTTTGGTTTTTATTGGCGGTTGGCAACTAACTTAAGGAGCATTTACCGCCACCTACCAAACTGGAGTGTGGTCTTCAGTGATGTCAGAGGGGATTCAATACATCATATGATGTGTATGATGTATACTGAGACAATTGAACCAAACTGAAACAATTTAATGACACCTGGGGAAAACTGTGCAGGTGCATTGAGTTTAGTAGATGATTAGTGTGTCACACTCAGTTTAAAACATTGAAACTCTGCTGAATTTGGGCAGATTTCTCTACAATATTCTAATTTTTTTAAATCTTGTTTTAGGGTTTCATGAGCTGGAAGTACAAATTAAAATAAACAAATAAAAACAAAGTACAGTACTTGAAATCGTTTAAATTATGGGCCCTGAATCTATCATTTATTAAATATTACATTTTTCAATGGAATTATGGAAGTTAAACAACTTTTCCATGATGTTCTATATATATATATATATATTTTTTTTTTTAAAGGTCTGTAGCTGTGGCAGCTTATGTTGGCTCCAAAATTAAATCTGTTATAGGTGGATCTCCTGTGATTATTTCATGGAAGTTTGATTTAAAACTGTCCAGTGGTTCATGAGATATTTTGCTAACAGACAGACAGCCACAGGTAAAGCCAATGCCACCAGTTTTCATGCTTTAGGCCATAATTAAATGGGAAAGCTTAAGAACAAAACTGTTTTACTTGGAATTAAATATGAATACACTACATTGCCAAAAGTATCCCTCACCTGCCCTGACTCACATGAGTTTAAGTGACATCCATTCCTAATCCATAGGTTCAATATGTTGGTCCACCCTTTGCAGCTAGAACAGCTTCATCTCTTCTGGAAGGTTGTCCACAAGGTTTAGGAGTGTGTTCATGGGGATTTCTGATCATTCTTCCAGAAGTGCATTTGTGAGGTCACATACTGATGTTGGATGAGAAGGTCTGGCTCTGCTCTAATTCATCCCAAAGGTGTTCTGTTGGGTTGAGGTCAGGACTCTGTGCAGACCAGTCGGGTTCATCCACACCAGACTCTGTCATCCATGTCTTTATCTTCATGGACTTGCTTTGTGCACTGGTGCACAGTCATGTTGGAAGAAGAAGGGCCAGCTCCAAACTGTTCCCACAAAGTTTGGAGCATGGAATTGTCCAAAATGTCTTGATGTGCTGAAGCAGTCAGTTCCTTTCACTGGAACTAAGGGGCCACGTCCAGCTCCTGAAAAACAACCCCACACCATAATCCTCCCTCCACCAAACTTTACACTCGGCACAATGCACTCAAGACAAGTACCGTTGTCCTGGCAACTGCCAAACCCAGACTCGTCCATCAGATTGCCACATGGAGAAGTGACTCGTCTCTCCAGAGAACGTGCCTCCACTGCTCCAGTCCAGTGTCGTCGTGCTTCACACCACTGCATCCAACGCTTTAATTGCACTTGGTGATGTTTGGCTTGGATGCAGCTGCTCGACCATAGAAACCCATTCCATGAAGCTCTCTGTGCACTGTTCTTGAGCTAATCTGAAGGCCACATGAAGTTTGGAGGTCTGTAGTGAGAAAGAAACTGCAGAAAGTTGGCGACCTCTACGCACTATGCGCTTCAGCATCCACTGACCCCGCTCGGTCAGTTTACATGGCTTATCGTGACTGAGTTGCTGTCATTCCCAAACACTTCCATTTTCTAATAATACAGCTGACAGTTGACTGTGGAATATTAAGGAGTGAGGACATTTCATGACTGTATTTGTTGCATAGGTGGCATCCTATCCGTTCCATGCTGGAATTCACTGAGCTCCTGAGAGTGATCCATTCTTTCACAAATGTTTGTAAAAACAGTCTGCATGCCTAGGTGCTTCATTTTATACACCTGTGGCCATGAACGTGATTGGAACACCTAATTCTGATAATTTTGATGGGTGAGCAAATACTTTTGGCAATGTGGTGTACAGTATATTGAAGCAATATCTCGCAAAAGAAGAAAAGATCTCTAATAAAGTGGCAATGCAACACTGAAGGACAAAATGTCACAGACACAGTGGAGCAATGTAACACTGAAGGTGAAAACTATACATATGCTGCAGTAACAACACTGAAAAAAAAAACACTAAAAACTGCAACAATGTTACAATGAAAAAAAACACTATATACAGGTAGTCCCCGGTTCACGGCGTCATTGGTTAACGGCATTTCGCGTTTACGGCCACCGCCCCCAGTGAAGTCATCACACCTCACGGACTTTTTTATGCAGCATTTTATGTTTTTTTCGGTTTTTTTTTTAGGGTATTTTGTTAGCTAACTGCTTGGAAACACTTTAAAACACATTAAAATAGCGTTCTAAGTGCGCAGTTGTTGTTTTACATTGAAAAAAACGTGTTTAAAAAGACGTGATCGATCGCCGTTTTAGTTTCGGTTACGTTTACGGCCGAAAATCCGCGTTTACGGCCGCAGGTGCGAGCAGTTCCGGTTTAAGTTTAAATCGGTTTCCAGCCGGGCCGTAGGAACGGATCTCGGCCGTAAAACGGGGACTACCTGTACTGTATACACTGCAGCAATAATGCACTGAACATAAACCACAGATACACAACAGCAATGTCACACTGAAGAATAAAACACCACAGATACAGTGGAGCAACATCAAACTGACAAACAAAACACCAAACAAACAATGCAAATGTTACATCACTGTAACGTAGCATACAGCAGGCTAACATGGTAGGACACTACGTTCACCACTCTTCAACTCATTACATAAATAATAAACACATCGGGAATACATACTGAAAAATATGGTTATCGAAATAACTTGAAACTGAATTAAGAACTGTTTTATTTGAAAATAAACTACCGGTAATAGCAATCAGTCATTGCGTTTGGATTTTGGTTCAACTGAGTTAAAAAATACACTAATGAAACTGCCCCAAACAAAAAGGATGGGATCTTTCTCTTAATATTTTGCTGCACAACCCATTGAGGCAATCACTGCAGTCAAGTGATCTCTGTAACTCTCTATGACAAGTTTGCTTCTGCCAAACAGTATTTATGAGCAAATGGTCCCAGCTGTCTCAGCTTTGAAGGAGGCATTTTTCAGCCTGCACTTTCAGATCCTTCCAAAAACGTTTAATAAGAGTCAGGGCTCAGAAGGCCACTTCAGAATAGTCCAAAGTTTTGTTCTTTGCCATTCTGGGATGTTTTCAGCTGTGTGTTTTGAGTCATTATTTTGTTGGAGAATCCATGACCTGCCACTGAATACAAGCTTTCAGACACTGGGCAGCATAGTTTGCTTCAGAATGCTTTAATAGTTTTAAGATTTCATTGCACCCTTTTTAGATTCAAGACACCCTGTGCCAGATGGAGCAAAGCAGCCCTAGAAAATAATAGGTCCACCTCCATGTCTCATGGTAGATGCAGTGTTCTTTAATTTGTACATTTTATCTTTGGGTCTGTAAACACAGAACAGAGGGAACTCCAGTCTGGCTTTTTTATGATCTGGTGTACACCACAGTTGTCTTTCATTAAATCCACTTTGGCTCAAACAGCGATGGAAGGTGAGATCTGACACTGAAGAACCTTAACCTTAGAGTTCACCTCTAATCTTTTTGGTTGTTGTTCTGGGCTCTTAGGTTACCATTCATTTCATCTGTCTCTTCTATTTCTCATCAAATTTCCCAAAGAGAAAACATTAAATTGTGTCTCAATCCATTTAAGAGAAGTTTTCAGAAACTGTTGTAGCCCTTGGTGCAGCACCATCACTGTAACTGGCCCAAGCTCCAAGATGTTTGTTACATCAAAATCTACTGGAGCCAGAGTCCAACAATTCACACAACTGCTGCAATGCCAAAATATGTCACAGTTTACTTTGGAGTTTAATGTTGGCAGGTGTCTACAAAAGTTTAATCTAGTCCTCTGGACATTCAAAAAACAAAACAAAACAAACAAACAAAATTTTTAAAAATTGTAGAAACGTTCCATCTTTCCTCCGAAAGACTTCTTCAGTCTTGACCAGATTTAACTTTTTTAGATTTTTCTACCTGGATTATTGAGCATGCATCAGGATATGTTGGCAGGTGTGATTTTTAGTCATAGTGTAGATTAGAAAAACATGACTGTTTTTTTATTTTCAATAATTATTTCAAAATAATTTATTTTAGACTGAAAATATTACTACAGTACATAATAAGTAGAAAGGTAAAAATGCACACTCACTCATGGCTTCAGGGAAACCATCTGCAGACAAAGTTTGCACACCACTAAAGTCAAGGTCGAAAAGGAAAGAACAGGTATTAGTTTGGGAGTTAAAATTATTAAAGACATAACATCTTTCATTTGGAACAAAATAAAATTAGTTTTATTTTATTTATTTTACTGGATGTCTAGAGGTCTACGCATTCCTGTGTTTCTGTCAAAATATTTTTGTTGTTTATCAGGATGAACCATGTTCAGGTTAAATGAGGTAGTGGCGGAGTGGTGTGTGTGTGTGCATGTGTGTGGTGTGTGTGAGAAAGAGAGAGAGAATAAGAGTGTGAGAGAGTGGGTGGTAAAATCTGGATGCAGGACTAATAGGGGGCTCATTTAAGAGGTTGCACTGTTAATTTGGTATGGCCCTTTTAGATCATTACCTAGCCCACTAATCTCACTGACACAGGCACATACACACAGATGTTACAGATACAATCTAATTACTCCAGCTCTTAATTGATTAGTAATGGGGGAGGGTGGCTCACAGGTAAAGAAGGGACTTAGTGTGAATGTAATGAGTCAGGAGGCAGGTGGGGGTGCTCACCAAAGGTTAAAGGCCATGTGTCCCCAGACACAGCAACATGGCTAACCTGGCAATAAATAAATAAATAAATAAATAAAATAAATAAATGAATTAATAAATAAAATGTTCTGCCATCATAAACACCGAACCAAAAAAAAATAAAAAAAAAATATATATATATATATATATATTTTGAAAAGTTATCATAAACAAAGAAACATGCAAAGTTCGTGGAGGCTGAGTGATGGAGAGATTGAGTAGCACTTTCAAACTTTACTGGAGCTTGGGGGTTTCTCAAAGCTCCTGTCACACTTATTTGTGATCAGCAAAAAATCAAGCAGATCCTACTAAAACTGAACAATATTCAAAGTTATTGCCACATTCTGGCAGGAATTTTTAAAGTGACTGAACTTCACAATTTACAGCTTTGTAAGAATGCCATTTAAATACAATGCACTTTGATCGTTGTTGGTGTTGTTGGCTGAAAACCACTTGAGCTCTGGTTGGAAGGTGACTGGAATGCTGTACAAATTCACCTCAACTATGTTATTCCTTTGTTATAGACCAGGGGTGCCCAATACATTGATTGCAATCTACCGATCAATTGCGAAGGCAATTTGAGTAGATCACATGGCAAAATAGATGTCAGACTTTTTATTTTAGTTTTATTTTTTAAATAGATGTCAGCCTGAAAATCCATCCTCACTATGCAGTTCGTCACTTGATTGACAGACAGGGTAGCCAATCTGAGGCCAGACATTTTCTGACACAGGTCGCTACACATGCAAATAACTGCGCCAAAAACCACCAAGTTGTCTCTCGTTGATTTCTTCTAATTTAAACTCATTAAAGTGTAAAAAGAGTTGGGGAGCTGGACCAAGTACAAAAATCTACCATTTCTATACAGAATGGGGGGAGGACTTTTTTCCCCCATGTCGTCATATTCGAAGTGTGTTTGCCTCATCTGCAAGTGTACCGGAGCTGCATTTTCAGACTATACATACAAACTACGACACTGACTTCCTTCGAAAAAGCAAGCTGAGAAAGAAAAAGGTGAAGGAACTAAAATCACAGTTATCTGGACAGCGGCCATTTTTCCTACAGCTGACCACAAAAGCGAAGGCAGCTACCGAAGCATCATTCTGGGTGAGTCACTAATTACAAACCGGATTCCAAAAAAGTTGGGACGCTAAACAAATTGTGAATAAAAACTGAATGCAATGATGTGGAGAAGCAAATGTCAATATTTTATTCAGAATAAAATATCCCAAAAATGTCCCAAATAATTTTTTGTCACTGTTTTCTGAAACCTGCAGTGGGATCCTGGACTCTATTGCTCCGGTCAAGTTCAGACATCCTAAACCCAGAGCTGAGCCTTGGCTGAAAAATCCTACTGCATGTAAACTCAAGAGGCAGTGTAGAAGGGCTGAAAGACTGGAAGCATGACAGGCAACATGATTCTTTGGTTTTATTAAGAAAAACTTTTGTTTTGTATCAGAGATCCATTAATGATGCAAAAATCACAATTTCTGTCTAACATTATCACAAACAGTAGCCACAGCCCCAGGGTGTTATTTAATACAATTAACTGTTTTAAATCCACCCACCTCAGTCTTACCTGATGCCTCAGCCTCCACCTGTGAGAACTTTCTCTCATTTTTTATTGATAAAGTTGCATCGGATAGACAAGCCACAGGTACATCTGTTACTCCTGTTTCAGAATTTTCTTCTATCTCTGCTGGTTCTGCTTTATTCGAACAGTTGGAACCAGTGTCTTATTCCCTCTTGGACAAAATGGTTAAATCTGTTAAATCCACTAACTGCCCCACTGATTTTATCCCTTCCAGATTATTGAAAGAGGTATTTAATATTGTTGGCCCTTACCTTCTTCCTTTTTTCAAGTCATGTCTGTCCCTTGGAGTTATGCCTTCTTCTTTTAAACACGCAACAGTCCGCCCCCTTCTCAAAAATAAACAAATCTTGATCCCTTGGTTTAATCAAATTTTAGACCTATTTCTAATTTACCCTTCCTCTCCAAAGTTTTAGAAAAAATCATTCTCGTGCAAATTCAGTCTTTTTTGGAAAAAAGCACAATCCTGGATAAATTTCAATCTAGTTTTAGACCCCGGCATAGCACAGAATCGGCATTACTGAGAGTTCATAACGACATAGCCCAGTCAGTTGATTCTGGGTGCCCAGCATTTCTGGTGCTTCTCAACCTTACAGTGGCCTTTGACACTGTGGACCACTCTGTCCTTCTGTTTCGCCTCCATGATTTTGTTGGGATTCGTGGTACGGCCCTGAAGTGGTTCACGTCCTATTTATCTGATAGAATTTTCTCTATCTTGCTCAATGGCTACTCTTTCTCTACAGCCCCTCTTCTGTGTGGGGTGCCCCAGGGTTCCATTTTGGGCCCACTGCTCTTTTCCTTGTACATGTTGCCACTTGGATCTATTATGACACCACAATGTCAACTTTCATTTTTATGCAGGTGATTTGCTGATCTATTTACCATTAAGGCCTGGATCCAGTAACCCAATGTTTTCTCTCTTTGACTGCATCTCTGCACTCAAACATTGGCTAAACAATAACTTCCTCTTTTTAAATGACAATAAAACAAAATGGATTTCATTTGGTGACAAATATGCAACTGGCCTGGGAAATTTAAATATTAACTTCAGTGACAGTGTGACAAACCTTGGAGTGACCTTTGATAAGGCTTTACACTTTGACAAACATCGCCTCTGTTGTCCATTCTGGATTTTTTTATTTATGTCTTTTAAAAAAGGTCATACCTTTTTTAAATTGTTGCGACTTGGAGAAGGCTGTTCATGCTTTTATCAGTTCTAGGCTCGATTATTGTAATGCTCTTTATGTTGGTGTATCTCAGTCATCACCGAGCCGCCTCCAGCTTGTTCAAAATGCACCAGCTCGCTTTATAACCAACACTCCTAGATGGGACCAAATCATACCTGTTTTATTCTCACTACATTGGCTTCCTGTCCATTTTAGAATAGATTTTAAACTTTCATTATTTGATTTTAAAGCTCTGAATGGCCTCTCTCCTATAACAGAGTTGTTAAGTTTCCCCGCCCACTCCAGGTGTCTGAGTTCAGACAGCTCCTGCTCTCTGTTACAAGGACAAAATATAAACACTGGGGTGACCGTGCCTTTTCTGCAGCCGCACCTCAACTCTCAAATAAGCTCCCACTTGATCTACGTCAGACTACTAAACTTGACCCTTTTAAATCAAAGCTTAAGACTTTTTTTTTTAAATTCCAACAGGCTTTTAGTACTTAAATATGTGTTGACATTTCTGGTTCTCTTTGTTATTTTATTGTCTATTTTTCTTGCTTTTAACTTGTCATTTTAATTGCTGTTTTTGTTAAGCACTTTGGTCACCATCACCGTGGTTGTGTAAAGTGCTACAGAAATGAATGAATGAAATGAGGTCATCTGGATTTTTTTTAATGTTTCATCTTTCATCCAAAGGACTTCATCAGTCCAAGGAGCCACAAACAAACTCAGTCCCACAAGCAGCACACTCATATAGTGGGCCAACCAGTTTTGCGGATTATAAGATGGTTTACAGGGCCCGCCCTCTCTCCTGTCGACTCCTCTGAGGCAGCCAAAGCCAAAGTGGTTCAAAACATCAAAGGTCATGCTCAATAGGTAGAAAATACAACAACGTTCAAATAGATCATCTGGACGGTTTCTTTTTCTTTTCTTTTTTTCTTGTTGTGTTTTTTAGCTGCACTGGAAGCCCTACAGCTAGCTCAAATGCTGTTAGCAAGTAATTCTAAGCACAGATATAGCAAGTGCAAAATCAAAAGCTGTGTAAAAGCTAACAAAGTGTTCAAATGAAGTGCCATAAACCCAACAAAGTTCAGTCAGGTCATCTGGACATTTTCTTTTCTTTATTTTTATTTTTATTTTTTGTAGTTGATGCATTTCGTCCTTCATCCTAAGGACTTCATCAGTCCAAGGAGCCTCGAACAAACTCAGTCCAACAAGCAGCACACTTGTATAGTGGCCCCAGAAACCATCGTATCACCAGCAAACTGGTTGGTCCACCATGGGAGTGTGCTTCTTGTTGGACTGATTTTGTTGTGGCTCCTCGGATTGATGAAGTCCTTTGGATGAAGGACGAAATGTATCAACAACAACAAAAAGAAACTGTCCTGATGACCTGACTGAACTTTTTTGGGTTTATGTGACTTCATTTGAACACTTTATCTTTTACACAGCTATCAGTTTCACACTTGACATATATTTGTTTATAGTTCCATGAATAATTGTTAACAGCGTTAGAAATTGTAGCAGCTAGCTGTGGGACTTCCAGTGCCGCTCACAGAAGAGAAAGGGCTTATTTTGACATGGTAGCAGTGGCCCGGCTTGCGTGGCACCTTTGAAAATAATCTTAGTGTTGTGCTCAAAGTCATCAACCTTGCAGATGATGGCTTTATTTTAGCTCCTAAACCTCCAGTCCCAGTTTCCTGCAGAACCATCCTGGATCTTGAATCACAGCTTTGCCAGCACCCTGTCGTTGTTCATGTTGTGCCCCGTGACTGAAACCCCACACCCAAACAAACACACCTGTCACCGCTGCTCCAAGCATCTGGTGCTGTGAGCAGGTGTCTTTGGAAAAGGCAGGCCTCACGGTGCTCTGTGATTTCATGCTCACCACAGGTTGATCCCAAACACGCAGGCACATCCTTTACCCTCACAGATTTCACTCGTTCAACGAGTCGTGCCAGAATTCAAATTGCACTATTGAAGCAACACAAGGACAATGGAGTTTTAGCACCAATGGTGGGATTAGGCTCAGACTTCCCAATCTGAAGCACAACCTTGCTGCGTCTGGATGTGATCCTAGAATGGAAACAGTGGAGGTTTATTCTCTCCCTTGTAATTTTATTGTCTTTTCCATTGAGGCAGGATATTGTTCTTGTTATTGTCTTAGTGCACAAACATGGTCCTCCTTAATCATGTGAGCAGCTGGTTTTGGCTGTCAGCAGCAAACTGGTTGATCTACTATGAGAAGGTGCTATTTATAAGACTGAGTTGAATACAGCTCCTCAGACTGAAAAAGTCTTTCGGATGAAAGACGAAACCTTTCTACAATTTTCTTTTATTTTTTTGTTTGTTTTGTTTTTTGAATGTCCAGAGGACCAGACTTAACTATTTTTGATTTTTCTACCTGGATTATTGAGCATGCATCAGGATGTTTTCCCCACTAAACAGTACATTCCTTTAGTGGACCAACCAGTTTGCTGGTTTTGCTGGTGACTGATGAAGCCGTCCAAATAGAGGGTGAAATATATTTCCACAAAAAAGAAACTGTTCAGATGATTGACCATTATTGTATTTTGTATCTGGATGATTGAGCATGAACTTTGATGCTTTAAATGAAAGTGACAGTACTTTTGAAACACAAGTGCCACCTTGTTCTTTTGGATTTTAAATGGTGAGAAAATTCATGATTTA
>JARVGV010001030.1:35671203-35683098 GCA_031762435.1 Hypsolebias longignatus | reverse complement strand
TCTCTCTCTCTCTCTCTCTCTCTCTCTCTCTCTCTCTCTCTCTCTCTCTCTCTCTCTCTCTCTCTCTCTCTCTAATACAGGGCTGCTGTGTTTCTGCTGATAAAGACCATTATAACATTAAAATTAGTTTACAAATGATGAGCTCTCTCTGCTCCCTTCCCCCAGCTGCACATAGTCAGCTAACCATGTCACAGTGGTGGGTTTGAATCTTTGAGTACAGCATGAAGAGAACAATTAAAACACAAAACTAACCTCTCATTCACAAGCATCTGAGCAATTAAAGTCTAATTACCTCTCTCCCTCTCTCCCAGATGCCTAACTTTTTCAGCTATAACTAAAACTGCAAGCTGTTTTGATTAGCATCCAGGCCACTACACACACACCCACACATATACAGTATAAGTAACATATTATATAGGTTGTTGAGAACTTTGTCTGTTAGAAGTAACATTTTCGATTCTACTCTGAATTTGACAGGGAGTCAAGAATAATGATGCTCTAAGTACATGTAAAATGTGTACAAGCAAAGGACATAAATCCAATAAATACCACTACAAAATCAAACAAAAAAGGCATACTCCTACTTTGTTGGAACAATCTTTTTTTTACCCAATATGGGGGGGGGGGTCACAACCCACCTGACACCCCCAGGATTTCTGCCTTTGTGCTCACCTTGATGGGCAGTCTGCATAGATTCAAGCACAGGTCCTCTGCCAGAGAGCTGGGAGCTGCTGCACAGTATGAGCAGTGTGTGCTCTGTACCAAAACATATTTAGTTACAGTTGTCCATTTCTCACCAGAATGTCCTGGTTCCCCAACAGCTGACACAGAACTTGGCAACATTAGAGTAACAAATAAAAGATGAAGTACATGCATGTGTGTCCAGGAATTTCAGTTACAGTCAAAAATGTTTCAACCATCAATGTAGCACCACCTATAGGTTGATGCATGCAATTTGTATATACAGTATTGTATGGCAGTTAGCATACTTTATTTTTTTCTATGAATTACTTCTCAAAATATCTCAAAATTTATGAGTTTTTGTGAAAAAATTCCTTTGAAAAGCCACTGGCCACGCCCACTTCACATAAACTATATTGTAGGTATGATCTCAGGGTAACGTCCTTAGAAGATGTTCCAAATTTCATAAAGATCCAATTACCCGTAGTTCTTTTGTGGGACATATTTCATGGGTGATAGCCCCCCCTACAGGTCAATGTTTGCAAAATCTGGTACACTGACTCAAATGTGACTCAAGCAATAGTAGAATGAATTTCATTTAACAAGTATTATAGTTTAGAAGATGATGCTAAATATGTGTTTAGTTACCTTGCTAACCCTGTTCAGGCAGGCATCAGATTAAAAAATATTTACTTGCCTACACTTTGTATGGTTTCTAGATTCAAAATGGTGAGTTTCATAATGAGCTAACTTGAATCTTTGAAAAGTAGGTCTTGCATATTTTGAGAAGTAGCAACATTTTTATATGATTCACTTGAGTCCAGAGATTGTGTCGACATAAACCATTAAACTTTGTCACTCACCATTTAAAAGTTAGAAGACTTAGCTGGACATGTCAGAATATTTTTTGGTGCTGCACACGTTACCACCATGTAAAAACTCTCATTACTCTTTGTAGTTGAGTTGCAGTATGACTTTTATTCATAGAATAAAAATTAAAATAAATAAATAATAATAACAAAGTACAGAAGAGGTAACAGTAAAAATGTTTTAGGTTTGAATATTGTCTGACATGAGTGAACGTGACGAAGCATATTTTTACGGACTCAGAGACAACGCTGGTATCGTCAAGCCTAACTGTTCCTTAAACCCAAATGCAGCACATTTTACTGAAAGTGAAACGAGCTCCGTAAACTTGACCAAACGGATTTCCCTGCCAAAAGCAAATAGTACGCTGTTAAACAACGTGTAACGTTTTAAAGTCCAAAGCAAACTTTCTGCATGAATCTGTGCTCCTGCTGCAATCATTCATCCTCCTGGAGCCATGCATTCCCACACATACACACCCACGGTGTCTCTATAGGGTCTCTTCTTGTCCGCTTTAATCCTGCCTGCTTTATTCTCCTCTGATCAATGACCTCAGACTAAGAAGTGATCACCCAGCTGGAGGAAAATCCTGCCCTAACATCATCCCTTTCCCCTGCTTTCTGCTTCTTTGTCTCTAATTCACCCTAATTTAATCCTGATAGCATCGAGTGCTGTCGAGCGGCCAGGCAGAGCTGTAAGTCTTACCGCAGGATTAGCTTTCCTCCAGAAACATTTTGCTGACGGCCAGCACAGCTAAAATATGGCCTCTATTCCCCCACATGGCTGCACGAGGGGCTGCTTTGCATTTTAACAAAGCTTTGGTTTATTCTCCAGGACACACTCAGGAAGTAGATAAAGACTGCTCTGTAAATGAAACTCCAGATCCAGCAGACAAATTAGAAGTGATGGTTTTAGTAAAGCAGAGCCATGTGTCAGTGTAATAAGAAAAGCACTAAACAAATATTGGCTCTCTTGCTCTGAAATCAGACCAAGATCACAATGAAGAGTTTCAGTGGAGGCTGCAGGAAGAACTTTTCCCTTTCTATGTAAAACCAAGGTAATGTACTATTGTACTGTTAAAAAAGAAAAGAGATTTAAAAAGTGGAACAAGGGAACAATAAGCAGATCTTTAAAGACATCTGTGATGTTCAGAGCTTTAGATTCTCCTCATCGGACAGTTCTCAGATTGATGCCGACTACAGGTCTGGTCGCAAACACTCGTCAGGACTTCATTCCACTTCAAAACATAAATCCGGTTTAAACACAAATGGTTCACCTGAACGATGGCTCAGGTGACAACATCTAGGGAATGATCTGATGAAACTTAAATACTAAAACCTCAACTCATCCACGATCTTGTAAATTCTAAAAACTCTAATCAGCAATTCATCTGAATTCTCAGCTTTTGACTAAAACTACAACTTTTCTTTTAATTAGCTGAAAATCCAGATCTCCACCAAACCACTTGACTTTACCTCAGTCTCTGATAGACACGTGAGCCTCAGATGTAAAGAACCGTTATCGTTGTTCCTTTATATCCTGCGACCTGGGGTTCCTCCTCCAGCTCACGGACACTTTGTTTCATGTAGCTGTGTGATGTTGGGACACTTGGGGGACCTGTACAGGTGTCCCAGTCTTTGTATGGCAAAGTAAAAGAACAAAGACAAAGCAACTGGACTTTTGCTCTGTAGCTAAAGACGTGCAGAGTTCCAGGATTTAAACTGCATGAGGCATAAATCCATCCATCCAACTATCCATCATTCTTTTTTGAGCCACAGGGGTCACTGGTACCCATATCCAGAAGTCACTGTGCGAGAGGCGGGGGAAAACCTGGATAGGTCTCCAGTCCATCACAGGGACACATAGAGACAAATGAGACAAACAACCATTCACTCTCTCTCACACCTAGGGGTAATTTAGAGTTACCTATCAGTCTAACATGCATGTTTTTGGTCTGTGGGAGGAAACTGGGGTACCTGGAGAAACCCTTGCACGCACAGAGAGAACATGCAAACTCCACCCAAAATGCCACCCCCCCCACAGCTGGGATTCGACCTGGCACCCTTCTCACTAGGGGTGTAACAATACACTGATTTAAATGGATATATCGATTAAATGATTGATGATTCAATTATATCGTGGCAAAACTAAAACAGCGATTCATATCATCATCTTTAAAATATGCTTTTATTGGGAAATTCCCAAGACACGTCTGAGTCACCATTTCCGTGCACAGCTGCGCTCTGCAGCCGCCTCAGCAACATGGCAGACAAAAAAGAAAACACAGATAATGAAATTCACTGCTGGATTTAAATCAACACTGAAAACATTTAGATTCAACAGGACGGCTCAACAGACAGAACTCATGTCGTATGCAACAGGTGCCAGTGTGAGTTCAAATACTCATGTCATATAGAACAGGTGCCAGTGTGAGTTCAAATACTCATGTCATATAGAACAGGTGCCAGACTGAGTTCAAATACTCATGTCATATAGAACAGGTGCCAGTGTGAGTTCAAATACTCATGTTATATAGAACAGGTGCCAGTGTGAGTTCAAATACTCATGTCATATAGAACAGGTGCCAGTGTGAGTTCAAATACTCATGTCGTATGCAACAGGTGCCAGTGTGAGTTCAAATACTCATGTCGTATAGAAAAGGTGCCAGTGTGAGTTCAAATACGCATGTCATATGCAACAGGTGCCAGTGTGAGTTCAAATACTCAGGAAACAACAAATTTGTTCGTTCACCTGAAGTAGAAACACAGCATTGATAGCCATGTTATGTAAGCTCAAGATCTATTCTTGTTTCTTTATAGCTGAAAGGTCATCAGGGCACTTTTAAATTAACTGGTTTAAAAAATGCACTTAAACATAAGAAATGTGAAACTATACTGAACAGGTCATTTATTTTTATTATTTCATTAATTATTAAAAAATGTTTTTTTAATTTAAATACCTGGTGCCTGTAATAACAGAAATAAAATGGTTATATCATATTTGAATTGTTTTTGTAAATTTATTTATATGTAAATGAGATGGGCATTTGATATCACAATATAATGATCACAGACTTGTGAATTAAAATCGTATTGTGACAGACTTTGTGATATAGAGAAAAATCATATCGTCATACAAACAAATCAATATAATATTGTATCGTGGTAAAGCTGGTGATTTTCACCCCTACGTCACGTTGAGAGGCAACAGCTCTACCAACTGCGCCATGGTGC
Source organism: Hypsolebias longignatus (assembly GCA_031762435.1). Lineage (NCBI taxonomy): Eukaryota > Metazoa > Chordata > Actinopteri > Cyprinodontiformes > Rivulidae > Hypsolebias > Hypsolebias longignatus. The sequence continues at coordinate 35,678,317 of JARVGV010001030.1, read as the reverse complement.
TGCTTTATTATTATTACGTGGATCAACCCACTCACCCCACCTCACTGACATTAAAGTCAGATCAAATGCGACATGACCGTTCAGACTGCAGTCACATTGAAAAGCATCAGATATGTATCCGATTCAGTGCCACATCTGAAAAAGACCGGGGTCAGATTAAAAAAAAAAAAAAGGATTTATCAAGTTCAGACTGTCATGAAATAAATCAAATATGAGTTGCATAGGGGCTAAAATAAAAAACAATGAATTGGGCCACATTTGCCCACAGTGTGGATGTAGCTGAATAAAACAAAGAACTGAGTTCTTTATCAAAGTTGCATCTGTTTAATACTGAGATAGTTGAATGGAGCCTCCACAGGTTGAGAAGGGATAAAGATGTCAGAGTTACAGTGACCCCCCCACCCCCAAACCCCCACACTTTCTGAAATAAGCTCTATCGTTTGTAAAAATGATGTGAGAGCGCCGCCTCGGACAACTGACTCCCTGACTTCATTTGTCTCTGGGTAAGTTTGATGGCACTGTGTTTAAAAAGCCATTCAATCTTAGAAAGCTAAATTTAAATGTAGTCGACTGTGATGGGCACTCAGTGCATCTGCTATTTATATGCTAATGTACACCAGTCTGCCAAGGTCTGGCAAATTATTGCTGCACAGCCATAAGTCAGGAGTATGGCAGAGGGGTGTGGGGGGGGTGGGGGGGTGGAGCAAACAGAGGAGGAGGTGGGAAGAGAGGAAATGAGAGTGTGAGGAGGTGAAAAAGCCTTTGGACATGTCTCCATTGTCTCCTCTGACAGGTTAATGCAAATCCACCTGAGTGCACGCACACGCACACACACACGCACGAACACACACACACGGGAGATGACTTCTATATTAAAAGCTAAAACAGAAGTGTTGGAAAGTGGACATTATTGCAGAGCTTTGACTTCAGCAGAGCAGTGACTTGAACTCTTTATGTATGAAAACTAAAGGACCCGAAGCTGAAAGTTGAAGCAGAAAGGATGAGCGCCCCCTACAGGCTGATTTCAAACCCCACTCCCAATGAGACATTTTCCTGAATAAAAACAAAATACACCTGAAGATAATTTATTTAGCTGTTGATATTTTTTTCCAGTTTCTACCTTGCTGCTGCACAACCCAAAATACTGTACATTTTTTAATTGTCACTGTCAAAAAGAATATGTCAGTGGTACCAGCTCCAAATCCTTCCTATCCCTTCAAATATTTCTGTGATTTTCTTCACAAGAGTGCCAACAGAGCTAAATCACCGGATCTGTCCCATCATTTCCACGGTGACATTTTGTCAGCTTTAAATCGGAGCCTTTGCTGAGGACCCTGGAAGTCTGCTTCCTGGGACTGGTTTGAACACATTTACACAGTAATTAGGCCCAAAGCTTCCACCAGAGTCCAACCCATTCCAGGCTTGATTTGCCACAACATCCCACATCTCTATTACCACCTTGCACTTCTATTCATTACCACCTTGAAAGGATCCCATGGGATGTCCCTCTAATGAGAAAAAGATTTCCACTCCCTTCTCTGCCCACACACACACACGCAGACACACACACACCAACACACACAGAGAGACACCGGAGCAGCCTTTGTCTCAGGGGAGCAGTCAGCTTCTATGATGTATAAGGTGACATCTTTATTCCACTAACCCTGCCTGGCAGCTCTATTAGCCAGCTCAGAGCTTTCCAAACCTTTCCCTGTCAAACAGCTTATTTTCAACTGTCCAGTCCAATCCCCCTCACCCCCCACCCCCTAGATTGTCTCCATCTGTGAATAAAACTGTCATTATTATACACTCTGCCCCCTACCATCATAACATTATAATGTGTCATGTCAGGGTGCAGCCAGAGAGACCCCTGAAGGACCTGCGAGGACTCTGAGACCCATCCTGTATCACAGTTTAACCCTGTGGGCCTTACTGCCCCCCTCCCAGTCCCAGTGGGTCCATCAGTTCCAATTTAGAAAGCATTTCTTCCAGACTATCAGAGAGTCCTGATGGACATATAGATGTTTCTGTGCTTGCTGGCTGATGACAGAATTCAAACAAAACTAGACCAAGTGAACTCAATTTACGGGCTCTGACTGGAAGGAAAGCGGCCTCGACTCGGCCCCGGCATTTTTGTAAACAGCGGCAGAGGATGTTGTGTTGTGTAGGAAACAATATACAGTATATACATAGATTCTTGGGTAGAAAATAACATCAAGGTACCTTTTATAAAATAGAAAATAATTGATAGTAATTTATCAATCAGTCAACATTTATTTATTGAGCCCTTTCCAACAACAAAACGGTGCACAAATAAAAAAAGCCCCCCCCCCCCAAAAAAAAAAACAAACAAAAAAACAATACAATGACAGAAAGCCACTAGATAATAAAAATCTGCCTTAATAAAAAGGTTTTAAGATTAGATTTAAAAAGGCCCAGATCAGTGATGGAGTGCAAGTTCTGAGGTGGTTCCAGAGTCTGGGTGAGGCGACTGAAAGGCCTGATCACCGCAACCTTTGTATGAAACTTTGGGACAAACAGTAAAGATGCATTAGTTGACCTTGGCATTCTCTTATACTTATGAAAAGCTTCCAGATCAGCTAAATAAGTTGGGGAGGAACATAAGAGCTTTAAAAGTGAATAACAAAAGTTTAAAATCTATTGTAAAATGTAGGGATGCACGATATTATCAGTATGGTATCGGTATCGGCTGATATTGACGTTAGATTTCAATATCGGACATCGGCCATTCCATTAAAATAACTCAGCGATATAAAAGGCGATATTTTTGCCTGCAACGGTAGCACAACGCAATGACGTCACATGCACCTACCCGATCTCACAGCAAAGAGAAAAATTCAAAATGTCAGCGGTGTGGAAGTTTTATTTTTTGTTGGTGAGGATGTCGGATTCCGAAGATTTATGGACTACATTGAGCCTCGCTACATCGTCTGCAGTCTGAGATATTTTTCCAAAGTAATGTTACCCAAGTTACAAGCCGTCATTTCTGACGTCATTGACAAGCTAATAGTCGATAGCAGGTCTTGTTGGGTGAGTTTTACCACAGACCTTTGGACGTTGTGTTAGCCCCATTAACATGAAATGTCTTATAGCACAATGGATAGACAAAAACATTGAACTTAAAAAGTCTGTCCTTCATGCACAGAAGTGCAGAGGATCCACACTGCAGCTAAGAACCTGGAACAAGCCTCCACAAGTGAGACAGCATCGCAGGTGACTAATGCTAATAAATAACATTTAACACTTTTCATTTAATATAAGTTAAAGTGCTATGTATAACATATGGCTGTTACTGAATATATGTAATCAGCTATTACAGCTGTTGCACAATTTTTGTAGCAAATAAGCCTAAATAAGAGGGCTATGTTCTGACAAAGGAAAGTATATAAAAAATTTCTGTATAGGTTATCGACCAAATACGTTTTAACATATTGGTCAAAAATCCAATATTGTGCATCCCTATCTTAGAATAATCCACAGCATAAGAATCTGTAATTCACAACCACAAAACTAATAGCACACATTGCAATTTATAATAAAATGTAAAGTAGTTCAGCTAAGCAGAACAATATTAACATCTGCACAAACAAACAAAATTCAAATTATAATTACATCATGGAAGATAAATGAAGGAACAAATCTCTGCTGCACAGTGAACTTCATTTTTTAGCTCCATTTTGTGCCTCAATTTTAAACTAATGCATCGTTTCCTACATTCATTTTCTACTATTTAAAACAAACTCTTCTTCTAAGTCCAAACAGTAATTTCAAATAGACACTTTCATTACATGCACAGTTGTCACAACATTACTAATTCCAACAACTACTATGGTTGTGTGTGAAAACAACAGAAACAAAATTAGACCAGGTGCAGGATGGTTTGTACACGTTTCAAACCACACGGCGTCAACAAGACAGAACGTGACAAAGTACTTTATATTTCTAGGATTCATAATCCATGCAAATTCTCCACAACACAAGCTGCACGTCTGCATCTGTTCACTCTTAAATAGTTGGCGCTCTGAGGCATATTCTGTTGTCACAACACAACAACACAAACTTCTCCCAGACTGCAAGTAATACAGCCGACTAAACACCTCTGCTGCCAAACAAATGAAGGAGACTTGACACGGTATTCTAATTGGACCAGAGCTCTGCAGACCACCGAAGCCTTCTAACTATCCAATTTAACTTCACAGGGGAGTGCACACACATGACATTTGTAGTCATGGATGAAAACGCACATCTAGTTGTGCTTGTCCATTTGACTGCTGACAAAGAGGCAGCTGTGCTCATACACATACATCTCTGACATCGACACACACACACACACACACACACACACACACACACACACACACACACACCTGTCTGTGGCAACAGTCCATAAAGATTAAAAAAGCTGATGAGATGCAGGAGCTAAAGCTGGGAGCTGTCACGCTCAGAGCCATACAGAGACAGAGTTGTGACACTCCCATACAGTAGACTTCTATAGAAAGAATGAAATGCAGAAGTCACGTGGGTTGTGCACATAGTTCCAAACAGCAGCAGTGTCAGCACTGAACGTAGTTCATTCTTGGTGTTTCAGAAGTCTTTTCTCCGGTAAGTTGGTGAAAATACAACCTTTTTTTGCCACTGTGGAGCGTTAGCTGACTAACACTTCATGTTGCCAGTTTTAGTTAATTCAACATGTTAATTGTATTTTAACTGCAGCTAGCTCTTTGCTAACATGACGGGTTTAAACTGGTCTATTTCTGTCTAGTTCAGTGTTTTTAAAATATCCATTACAGATTGAATTTTGAAAGTTGATAATTTTCTAATTTTTGTGGTAATTCCAGTTACTGATCTCAACTAGAAAATATTTAGCCTTTTTTCCTGCAAGATTGCTGTGGTTAATTTTGTTCAAGTTATAGATTCTTTGTCAAAGACTGCAGCATGAATTGTGACATTATCATTAAAGAAAAACATGATCGTGGAGATGAGTACCCATATATTTTTTTTAATGTTTTCCAGGTAAACCAGAATGACTTCAGTGAACTGCTGAAGGAGTAGGATGCCATGCTCTCCTTCCTTCATTTTGCTTAATTGAACTTGAGCATCCATCCCAGAGGTTGGAATGTTTGATGACTTTATTTATTATGTATCCTGAAAGATGGTGCAGAATACAGGTTTCACTGTTGGTGAAATCAGAAGGACCTGTGTTTCTAATCATCTGCTCCACACTCAGGCCAGGACTGTGAAATGTCTCTGTAATGTCCAGGAACTCTGCCAGAAGACTGCCATCATCCTCCTGACAGCTTCTGGTGTTCACTGTCATAAGAAACTGCCCAACTGTGATTGATCTCAGTGCCTGGTGAAACTCCACTGGTGCTGGGACAGGATTCCTTTGCCTGATGCAGCTGAGCAAGTTTTCAAGACAGTCTGAGTTGTCAACACAAACACAAGTCCATAGCATGCCTTTAAAATTGTAGATGTTGCCATCACAATGCCTGTTTGCACTGGTTTCCAGCGGACGTGGTGGTTGACTTCAAAGGGAGCTGCTGTGAATGATGACAGAGGACGGACCCTCATTCAAACTTAGGCACATTTCAACTTTGTCCAAGTTTGAACAGATACAGTTTATTGGTGCAGATGTCAATAATAAACAGTATAAATGGTAGTAAAAGTACTTTATTAAAGCTTGTTTTACATTTTAAACATGTTATAATAAATTGTTTGGCCATTTATTTTTGCACAATTAAAACGTATTTTGTCATCTGTTATGATTTTAACTAGAAACAGTTTAAATTAACATTTTAATCAATGAATTACAATTTTACAGTAGTTGTCAGGCTACAAGTACAATCAACTCTGTTGCCATAAAAAATAAAATAAAATAAAAAAATAGAACAATTATATCTTCTACAGAAATGAAGAATTCATCTCAGATCTAAGGTAAGATGGAGCAGATCTGAACTGCTGGCATGCAGGACAAGGTACCAGTGGTTCCAAACCTATTTTCATCCCACTTCTTACTTCCTAGCCCATCTGAGCCCAATCTCTTTATCAAAGTAATAAAAGAATAAAGTAAATACAAAGTACTATAAATAATATTATAAGTAATATTAGTTATATAAGTAACTATAGAATAAAGTAAATAATAAAATAATAAAGTAAATAGTTACTAACTTTTATTTGTAAAAGGTATAAACTGGTTGTTGTACAACAGAAATAACTACTACAAAAACACTGTTTAGAGAATTAATCAAAGAACTTGTCTTTAAAAACTATCAACAGAGTAATCTTAAAAAGTCTTGAAAAAAAAAATGTAATTGTGTCAAGATTTCTTCCTGATCCAATCATACAGCTGATTTTTTACCATTTTCAGGCAGGTGGTTAGTTGTTCTCCAATAAGTGCGACTTTTTAGCCTTAGTGATTAAAAAGGGAACACTCAAAAGATGCTTCTGTGACTCTGCAAATCACTGCCTGATCTTTCAAAAGATTTTCTGATGTCAGGGGACCTTTTTAACAACTGCTTCTCAAACTATTCCCAACTTTCACCAATAGTAATAACGTCTGTTCGAAACTATAGAAAAATGTTCTTGTGTCAGAAAATGACTCCTCTGTGTTTTTACACGTTTAAACATTCACAACTGCATGTGCTTGTTTATGTTACATATTTAATAAAACATGAACAGATTTTAGTTTTTAACATAATACGTTATAGAAAACTTTTCAAACATAACCAAAATGAGGGTTCATCAGTATTAATCAGGATTTGGTGAAATTTCAAACGCTATAATTAAAAATAAAAGCATATTTTCTAAAACTGTTACACAGACAATAAATTCATATGTTTACAACCTCTAAGCAGACATATTATGCGACTCCCCTGTGCTCTCTAGTGCCCCACCATGGGGGTCGGGCCCCCCAGGTTGGGAATCACTGACCATGCAGAGAACATCAGAACTAGCTTAATAATAGGTGTTAATCTGTTTTTTTTTTTTTTTTTTTTACGTGTGTAATGTTATAAAACACTCTGATGCATGCTCAATAATCCAGGTAGAAAAATCTAAAAAAGCTAAGTCTGGTCCTCTGGACATTCAAAAAACA
>JARVGV010001030.1:35387175-35399224 GCA_031762435.1 Hypsolebias longignatus | reverse complement strand
TAGGTGCGACTTATAGAGCGGTGCAACATATTTATGGATTTTTCCAAATTATTGGACAAAATTGGACAATGCGACTTGTAGAGCGGAGCGACTTTTAATCCGGCAAATACGGTAACCCAAGCTTGGTGATGGAGGACTTTAAGGATTTGACTGGGCTGTGTGTCTGCTTTAGGGTAAATAATATTGTGTCCCACCTCTTGAAACAAAACACCACCCACTATATTATTGATACTGATATGCTTTAGAGATTTTCAGGTTGTTCATCTCTTCAACGTCAGAAGAACCGAGTCAATGAAGTAGCTAAATATGCTAGCGGATGTAATCTGCATCCACATCTTCAGCTCATCCTCCATCCCTCGCCCTCAGCAGGCAGCAGTTTGATTATATTGTCCTGTTTGAGCTCTGACAGGTGGTGTTCCTACATTTTTAAATTAAATCCACAATGCTTGTAGAAACTACATTAGCTCACACTGTTCGAACACAAACAAAGGCCGGTGCTGGTCTGAGCCAGAAGTTGCGCCCACAATTCACATAAGGCAGTTGGGGGCTAGAAATGAGGTGGATAGGGCTAAGTTTTGTTTATTTAATGTCATACAACATCAAGTGTTCAACTTGTTTGCTTCATGAACTCAGCTGAAAGAATTCTTCCTTTGACATTGCAGCAAATCATCACTGCAGAAACATCAAACAAGAGCAATAAAGATGCTTTGTTTACATTTATTCCATGATTCAGAGGTGAAGACAGCAGAGGTAAGACGTGTTTCAGGGTCTTGGTGCACATTCAGTGGAACAAAATGACACTGAACAACAAAAACTGACAGATTTCGTGCCACATACACCAAGAGAGCAACTTTAAACAACACACATTAAACCCAACTCATGAGCTTTGGATCAGGGTCGTACCATGGAGTACCAGGACCACACAGGAGGAAAACATCATCCGTTTTATTTATTATTGTTAAAATAAAGTATAACATTGAAATATTATTGACAGAAAAAGTCTGAATACTATGAAAAAAGAAACATTCCAACTATTTCCAGGTCATACGTCAATATTATTCCAACTTTTCTCTTTCAATAAAGTTTTGATTTTTGTGTCTCAAACACTTTTCTTTCTTTTTTGTTTTTTATTTTTAATTTTTATACAGAACATCCACGTTTTTCTGTAAGTACTCTGGGTGTAGCAAGACAAGATATAACGGGATGAGACAGGATTCTGGGTCAAGTAGAACAAAATAAAATAATATTTAAATTGATTTATTTTACCTCCGTGTTCATGTCTGATGGACTTTGTTGCTCTCATCTCAAAAAGATTAAATAAATCCTTGAGTGAACTCACTTTTCAGTCTGTTCGGTTTTAAATAAATGTGCAATGGAGGCTCTTCCTTTCAGCACGTAGCTGCAGGAGAGCAAGGGCAGCTTCTCACTGATTGTTCAAACTGCTGTTCCACGAACCGTTTAAAGGTGGTGGAGACGTCTTCAGGGATAATTTGAGTGAAGTCATGAGACACAGAGACAGGACGGGGTATGATTCTGTCCACAGGACACTTTTCTACTGGATGGGAAATCTTGAGACATTTTAGCTCGTGCCATGAGCTCTCGTTATGCTGACAGTCAAAAATGTTTTGAACCCAGAGTTTTTACTTTAATCTCAAAAGTGAATTCACCTGAATTCAATTCAGTTTATTTATAAAGTGTCAAGTCACAACAGAAGTCATCTCAGGGCATTGAACAGAAACATTCATATAGAGGAAGTAGTCCCTCGTTTATCACGGGAGATCCGTACCCAGAAGCCCCATGATAAGTGAAAAACCACAAAGTACGAATAGTAGTACAAGTAATATTTAGTATTTTATATTAGTATTTATATATATACAGTATTAAGGTGTTTTGAACCCTTCTCACACTCTTCTAATATTCTAAACGAAATGCTCTAAAAGAGCACAGAATGATGGAGCTCTCTGCCTCCTCTCAGCCATGGTTGCACTCTGCGCTCTTGGCCACGCCCACTTCTCTGCAGAAGAACGGAGATCACAGAGAAGGAAGGAGGAGGGAGGTGGAGCTGCAGTAGGACATTTCTCCTGCAGTGTGGGCTGCACAAAGGTGCAGTAAGTGCTAATATAATGTATTTTAAATAATAATTCCATGCTGATTGTGTGGCTCATCCATCAATCAGCCAATTGTGTGTCATGTCCAATCTTTTTTTTTGGAAAAACCGCATTACAGCGAGTCCTCGAAAATGAACCGTGAAGTAGCGAGGGACTACTGTATATAAAAAGCAAGCTAACACAATTTATCTGAGGAGCAGACTGCATTACCTGGGAAACAAACTAAAGAAAGAAATACAAGTTCTCCTTAATTTTCTTTCCTCCGAGTGGTCCTGATACTCCGTCATAAGTTTCTGGCATTTTCTTTTGAGGTGTTCCTGAAGAGAGTCCACTCGAGGTTCATGTGTGTACAAACAGGCAAAAAGCACAGATCCAAATGAGGGTCAGGAGGTGGGACAGAGGGGGAGGGAGCCATCCAGTGCTCTGGAGCTGTACACTGACATGCTGCAGGCAGCAAACTGGGACTGGGCTACAGTGGAGGGGTTTCTACTCAGGTCAGGGGTCGTTCATACTGTTCATCCCCTGGGCAGGGCTGGAGTGGACTTCACTTTTTGCAGTCCCCTTCACCTGACAGCTCAGCTCGTCTCCTTGATGGGGGGGGATGTTTCCTCCAGTCAGATGGCACATCCACTTGCTCACGAAAGCCAAACTCATTTTGAGTCTGTGACTGTCTGAGCGGGGCGTGTGCGTGAGTGTCATCGCCTAAATCTCCATGGTGATGAAGTCCCATTCAGCCAGGCACCTGCTGGGATAAGAGGTGGGGTAGGAGTGGGGGGTGGGGGGGTGAGGAGGAGGAGGAGGAATGTGTTACGCTCAGTGAGTCGAATCAGGGTAAAAACATCCAAATGGCTCCGGCGCCCTCGCCCAGGTGTCGGCACGCCGCAAAGAATAAGACTTCCGAAGATCATTCAGCTCCATTTACCTTTTGGGATCACCCGGGGTGCAGCAGCCTGGATGAGACAGAGGTATCCATGGCAACAGGCTGGAGACAGAGACAGGGTTTTGGTGGTGGTGTGTGTATGTGGGGGGGGGGGGGGAGACATTCAGCTAATGAGACAAAAAAAATTTAGTGGAAAACATCTAACAGCTGTTCAGATGTGGAGGGGAAACTTCTGTGTAGTGTCCACAGGTGTCCATGAGGTGAGGGTGGGGCTGAGGTGGGGGGGGGGGTGTCAGAAATGTCCAGACCTCTCTCATCATTAACATTTACCTGTCCTGAAGCAGACAGCGTAAAAATGAGACAAATGTTTGGCTGGATGTCCAAATAACAGCGTGAATGGAGTCAGGATAAAAATACTGAAGAAAGAGCAGCAGCAGTCTGACTGCACAGGCCCCAACACATTATTTAATACAAAACCAGAGTCAGTAGATCAAGTGTGAAACCAAAGGTTGTTTGAAGGAAACTGGTGATCCTTCACAAATAAACAACAATAAACTAATAACACCTACACGTTTTGACAGAATGAATCTTATATTTATATAAATAAACCCTCAGTTCACGGTACATTCAGGACTTGTTGCGACAAAATGAACAGATGAACATTGGTTGTCACTCTTTATTCACTTTTTTAAAGGAGATCAACATTACATTAGGTTATAAACTGTGGATGTACTTCTGAAATACTTTATTCTTGATTCTGATCAATATGGATCAGGTCAAACTGATCCATCCAGATGTTAAAGAACTGCTCTTCACCTGAATAACATGTAGGTCTAAACACAAGTGAAATCTTCTACTAGATGTTTTATCATATTTTATTTTTTCTGATATGGTTGTCATTTAGCCAGGTCTCTCTTGTAAATGAGTCCTCGAGGTTCAATGGGATTAACCTGCCTAAATAAAGGTTTAATGAAATTTAGGGCATCATGGTGACTCAGTTGGTAGAGCTGTTGCCTCTCAGCAAGAAGGTCGCTAGTTCAAATCCCAGCCGATGGATCTTTCTGGGTGGAGTTTGCATGTTTTCTCTGTGCATGCGTGGGTTTTCTCCGGGTACTCTGTTCTCATCCCACAGATGAGACCTGTCCAGATGTTCCCTGACTCTCATACAGTGATAGCTGGACATAGGCACCAGTGACCTGAAAAGGACAGTAAAGATAATGGATGGATGGATGGATGGATGTCATTTAGAGGTTTCCAACCCTTCATATTTATTTGAGAGGAGACTGTAAAGAACTACACGTAGTCTCTTCCACAAGTGAAGCAGTAACTCAGAGCCTCTCCCATCAGTTATTTTGTGCCTGAGATAAAGAAGCAGCAGTTTGTCCAGAGATACGGGATGCCCTGGTCATTTTGAAGTGATGCTCTGCCTAATAGTGATCAGTATTAAGAGTCAGAGCATTTCCCATATATATTTTTTTCAAGTTTCCAAGCAATAGTTATTTTATTTGTTGTCTCGCCAGTATGGACAGCAGTACTCCTTCTCAAACATGCCCACTGGTGCGTGGTGACATGGTTGGGAAGCTTGAGCTCATATCTGTATATTTTTATAATCCTCTTCTGCTCAGTGGCAGATTGTAGCCATTTCCTGATGCTGTTAGCAAACACTTTGATCTCAGTGTTTTGTTGGTTCTTTAGATGTTTTGTCAAATTGTATTAGACAGCTTTGCTAAAAGTAATTTGCAGTCTGCTTTATTTTTGTCTCCATTGTTAGAGTTATCCTACTTTATCATGCTGAGATGTCTGGTCTTGTCAGCCCAGTTCTGTATGCTGGTGAAGATTCTCAGTCATCCAGGACATGATAACATCAAAAAAGTTCAATACAGAAACAACTGGACTTTATTTGTAGTAAGAAGACGTTTCGTTCTTCTTACTTACGTCTTCTTACTACAAATGAAGTCCAGTTGTTTCTGTATTGAACTTTTTTGATGTATTGAAAGTGGTGATTAATTAACTTTCTTAGGTCTCGCCCATATCGGGACCATTGCTGCTCTGTTTGGGATGTCTGCTCTCTTTCCCAGGATTTCTGCACGTGTGTGTTAAAGTCGGACTTTGGTGACGTCAGCCATCTTCATCGAAGCGGTGTTTGGGGTGTGGCATCAGCGCACCCATCTCGCCTCCTGTGGTGGCGTGGCAAGCGGGCCACGCCTGGTATGGATGATGCTGACTTGTATTTTCTGTGTTAATTAGTGTTCATTTCATCACTTATATTGTTTACAGCCCCTTTCTGTTTGTTCTTAGTTGTTTGTTTGGTCGGGCTGATAGAGTCTTCTTGTCTTAATGTCCCAGGTTATTATCTCTAATTATTGTTTTGTTGTTTGCAGTTGCTGAGGTCCGGTGGCAGTGTTGGTGTGGTGACAGTGTCTTATCTGCGTGCTGTGATTCCCGAGTTTGGGGTTGTCTCACTGCATCTGGTGCTCTAGAGGTTTCCTTTAGGTTTGTGGTGTTGGGTGAGATGCCGCTCCCATAGGGCCCCTCCAGCCAGTAACCTCAGCCACTGCAGTCCTTTCGTTCTCCTTTGCTTCTTTTTTGTAATAAAACTTGGTTTTAAGAGCTATTTTAAAAAGAACTGATAAATTATTTTGTTATATTGAAAAGTTGTTCCAGATGTTTCAATTTTTGCACAATCGAACCTGTGTGCCTTAAACAAAAAGGTAATATTCCCTGGGCGAAATTCCCATGGTGGCGTTGTTGCGGAACTTATAAGTTAAAAATCCCCAAAATCTGAGACCATTCGGTATTGCCACATTTTGGCGTTGTTGGTAGGGCGTACTTTTTATGAACATCTGGGACAAGTATTGATTTGAGTTCTTTTGTGTGGGAAAAATATTTACATAAAGCTGATTTGAACATTTATAAAGGTAATGTTCAGCTCAGAGACACTTCTGCTTATAATATCAGTCAACAAATTTTTTTTAGGTGTTTATTTTGCTCAATTTTAGAGATGCAATGTTTCCTTGTGCTGCACGCGCACCTTATCCATAAAGCAAAACCTAATTATTTCAAGGTGATTTGAACACATACTTGCATTTATTAAGGAAAGGTTAAGCTCAGACACACTTTTGCTAAGTTCAGCTTTCCAAACTGAAGACAAATCGCTCAAATCTTTATTTAAATAGATAAATTAGTGGCTTTCTATATGTCCAACATTGGATTGTACAGAGGGCGTTCTAGCTGACAAACCTATGGCTACGTCACACGTTGAATGCGTAAGTAACCGGATTTCTGTGACTAAACACAGCGCCAAATTTAAAATGACTTTGAATGAAATTTTAATATATTTATAAGTTTGTTTGCAAAAACGTACATAGTTGAATGATAAAAGATATTTATGTTGTGCCACTTTCTGCAAACTTCGTAAATCATGTCACACACACTTTAAAGCAGGCATTTAGAAACCAGGAGAGAAAATGGTGCACTACTTATGTTGAAGAATTTTCTTTAACTTGGAAAGACAGTTTGCTAACATATAAGAAAGCTCTCCATAAAACTAGAACTTTAAATTACTCATCTTTAATAGATGAGAATAAAAATAACCCTAGGTTGCTCTTTAGTAATATTGCTAGTCTAATTAAAAGTCACATCTCTGTTGAACCATGTATCCCAACTATAAGTAGTGATGACTTCATGAGATTCTTTATAAATACAATTATTTCAATTAGAGAGACAATTCAAACCATCCTTCCTTCTATTATCCCTAGTCCCCTGTCAAATGAGACAACTTTAGGAATTTCACTAGAGCCTGATTTGTGTTTGGAATGTTTGTCATCTTGAACTCTCTGAATTTACAAAAATAATAGCCTCATCCAAACCATCCACATGTCTGCTAGATCCCTTCACAACCAGGCTGTTTAAAGAGATATTTCCCCTAATTAATGTCCACATGTTGAATCTACTTAATTTGTCTTTAATGAATGGTTATGTACCACAGTTAGGGTTGGGCATCGAGGATCGAGAATCGTTTGGAACCGGGACTAACTGTCCGGTTTTCCTGGAATCGTTCGAAATATTTATTTTCGATTCTTATTTTCGATGCCTAGTCCGCCAACCGGATGTTGAAGCCGCCCGCCGAACACCAACGAAGAAGAAGCCGCCTGCCGAAAACCAACGAAGAAGAATCCACCGGAAGTGTTCCCAAACATGGAAAGTGAGCAGCCGTGGTAGAAAGTGTGGCTTAACATTAATAAAATGACCAGTCAGCTCAGTGCAGCAATAATTTTATATTGTGCAAAGGAGGGTGGAGAAGTACAAAAGTGGCCAGTCTTTGACGCGCTCTGCCGGATTATTTTCTTTTCCTCCGTGTCCGACCCTCAGAAGTAACAGAGTGGCGTTCCGCTGGACTGTTTTCGCTGCCTCCTTCTCTGGCTCCGTCAGGTAAATAAAACTATAAACTACGTCTCATATCAACATTAAGGCAGCTAACGTTATACTCCACTTAAAAGTGGTAGGTCAACTCAAATGCAAACACGATGCTAACGTTAGCTCTATTTTTTTCTTAGACAAACAACCTGAAATGGCTAATGTTAGTTTGGCTCCATGATGTTCTCTGTTCACCATAGCATCCAAGGGAAATACGTCGGTGTACCTGAATGAAGAGTGCCACAGAACGGTTACAGCATAAATTGTGAAAAGGTTTCATCCCTTTTCAGATGTGGAATCACTAACATTTAGGTTAGTTAGGCAATAACAATGGAGCTAATAATTGTCCATCCTAAGCTAATGTTACAGTAACAGGGACATGTTTGTTTATATGTTTGCAGGGACATGATAAAAACCATCAACCCAAGTACACACCACCTACCATGGACCTCTTGTCAAATAAGTTTATCCCATCTTGTTATAAGGTGGAGAAAAGCTGCTCTGCACTTTAAACAGAAGATGGATGACGTGTCTGGGAGCAGATCCAGAGAAAGATTACTTAGAAGGTGAAATGTCATTCATGCACAACTGTCCTTTCTGCTATTAAAATCTGAAATCTAAATCTAAACAAACATTCTGTCATAATTTTAGGACTCTTGAATTCTCATTAGCGTTGACCTTGGCCATTCCCCAACATCCCTTGAGAATGTTTACAGATCTCATCAGAGCTGGCTGATTATTCCATCCTTATCAGAACTCTTACAGTGCCCTTGAGAGCTTCTATAAACATTGCTTATCGTTCTCGGTGTGTCTCCCACCTCTGGAGAATGTCTACGTCACTGTGCTTATTTGTGCGAGGTGTTTTCTTAATACTATAATTTTTTTTCTCAGGCAAGAAGAAAGATTTTAATAGGAATTTTTTTGCCTCCATTTCCTAATGTGCCCAGTTTCATTACTTTTTTGTCTGTCTAAGCAGATCTCACTTGTAAATGAGTCTTCTAGGCTCAATGTGACTTATCTGTCTAAATAAAGGCTGAATGAAAAAAAGTATCTGAGATATAGCCGTTTTGTCTTTTAGGTCTGAAGATTACAGCAGCCATCATAGTCTGGGGTTACGCCAAAGACTAAACAGTTGTAAGTGAACATCCAGTGTTTCCTTATACTGGGACTTTTGTTTATTATCAGTCCAGTGGTTCATGAGACTTTTTGGCATCAGACAAATGAAGACATATGAGCAAAAAAAACATCAGCTTTCGTCATTTCACAGCAGGCAATGAACAAATAATAAATAAACAAATCTCTAATTTATGTACCGGTAGCTCCGTGTGCAGAGTTCAAACTTTGTTTATTCTTAGCAATACAAGCTCATGTCAAAGAACGATTTGTGTTTCCACACAGCTATATTTCAGCCGTCTACTGCGCTCAATCACAGTAGAAAATTATGCAATCACATTAATATTCAGTGAAATCACAAAAATATTCTCTCACAAAAATAGTTCTCAGGACCACCAACAGAGCTCAACGACGATCTCATTTTCTGCAGCCATTCTTCTCATCTCTTTCATTTTTCTCCCCCTTCTGTCTCTTTTCTCCACAGAGGAAAAAGTCAAATCAGCTGTTGTTTCTTTCTAACCTTCCCTGTCAGATCTGCTGACTTCTCCCCCCCTCCTCCCCCAGGACCTCACCACTGTCACCAGACTCCTCAAAGAGACCTCAGACTCTGACAGAGTATCAATCAGCCACGACCCCTGCTGTTACATGATCAGAGCCATGCTATGCTTTGATTTGTGAGCGCGGTCCCACAGAGGGATCGTCTTGTGTAAAGTTGAGACATTTTTGTGAATGTACTCCTACCATTAGATGCTGAGATGAGGTGAAGAGTAGGAAAAAAAAAAACAGATAGAAAGAGTAGGAGGAATAGAAATCCCTAAAAGAGTTTTCCCTTTTGCGACCAGGCAGCTGCCTGCAGAGATATGGATGCATGATATTGGATTTTTGATTTTGATCCGATATGCCAATATGTTAAAACTTATTTGGCCGATACCAATTTTTTTCTTCCTAGAGCTACTTACAGAGACTGCATAGCTTTTTCTGCTATGGAATTAAAATACTACATTATTCTGCATGGTCTTTGTCAATTTGGCCTGCTACCTAATTCAAATGCCTAAAAAGGGGGCTGAAAATGATGTAACATTTCAATTGGGATTGTTTAATGTCAAATTTATATATCTTTTCGTGTATACAGTCTTTTATATTGGTGTTATTTTAATGGGATGGATGATGTCTGATATTTAACTTTATCGCTAATATCGGCCGATACCTATAACATGCCGATAATATTGTGCATCCCTAATAGAGAGAGAGACAGGAGTGTCCTGATAAAAAAACAAAACAAATAAATAAATAAAAAAATGAAAAATGTCTAGAAGATAAACAGATCCTCTCTACTTTCAGAGATTTTGACCTGAATCTCTGGTGGATCTTGAAATCAGAGCAGAGAGAGGGAAAAGGATGCAGAGACAATAAAAATGGAACAACGGGATTGTCTGCTCTGATGATCTGTGGAGAGCACCAGGCGTGAAAACTGCGTATCTGAATGAGACAGTGATAGACAGCGGTGTGTGTGTGTGTGTGTGTGTGTGTGTGTTGTGAGGCTTGTGTGCTTGCAACTTGTGAGCCCTGAGGAAATTTGCTCTTCAGTCCATCTGTTGGGGACTCGCCCAAACATTAAAGTCACTCAGGTCGCCACGGCAACACAAAGTCATTTTGAAGACAAAAGTCTCGTCCAGAACGATGCAAACACACACACTGAACATGGCACAATTTGTTTTAAATTTGATCACATCCATTATTTATATGTATAAAAGCCCTTTCAGGTGGAATAGAAAACTGTGTGGCGGTTGAACGGTGGGAGAGTTGAATAGACTTAATAATGAATGAGTGAGTTTAAATGAATATGTTTCAAGTGTTTTTATACTGACCTTTGTCCTAATAAGATTCAAGTTGAATTGTCTTTAATTTGGTGCCTTTAAAGCCACAGCAAGAACTTACACTGGAGGTGAGTTTTGACAGATGCATTGTTCTTGATCACAAATAAAAACTACAAACAATAAAACTCACTCATTTGATTCAGTATAAAGACGTTTTGTTTACATAATGCCAATTCTCCACAGCAAAAGTCAATCTATGATGCTTCATAGAGAAAAGTATAAAAGTTCATTTTAAAAGCAATCCTAGTTAATGTTTTTATTCCAGCTTGATCCAATTATTTGTGTAAATGCAGATGGTTTTCTTCTTTACTGGCCTTAGAAAACATCTGATTGTGACTTTTAGTGTTTGGAACTTTTGTACGTCTTGGATTATTTGACTTTATTTAGAGAAAGTCAGCCTCTGAAATTAGGAGAATAAAAACATGCAGTGAAAGTTTAAAATGCAAAAATTGTTTAACAAAAATTATAATAACAAAAAGGTAGATCGGGCAAAGGATATTTTAAGAAAGGCTTCCAGTTAACGGGAGTGGTGACGCAGTAGTTAAAGGTGAGCCTACGATTGGAAGGTCGCCAGTTCAACTCCCTGGACCGACAACAAAAATGTGGGTGAGAAAGGTGAAGCACCCTTAATTCCTCCACCCTCTTTTGCCTCACTCTGTGGTTCAGGACGGAGGCAGCGTTTCCTCTCACAGTCAAGCTACATGCATGTCAAGGATTCAAATGACTTCTTTAAATATATTTTAGGTGCGACTGTTCATCTCCATATGCCTCTTTGCTGGACTTGTGACCTGTGCAGGGTGAAGCCACCTCTCACCTGATGATGGCTGGAAATGAACATCAGCTTTACCGTGACCCTGAACAGGAAGGAGCCAGATGTAGGTCAATGGATGAACAGATGGTCAAGTGTTCACATTTATTTATTTATTTCAGAATGCATTCAACCATTTTTGTTCTTTTTAAAGTTATTCTTGTATTTCTCTACTTCTGTCATTTCACAGACTAACAGAGAACTCTATCCTGCGGTAAAACCTTCTCTGTTTCCATCTGATAAACCTTTTAAACAAAATCAGAGATGACGTTTCTTGCTTTATCACACAAGCAGATGAGTATTTTATCGTTTTGGATGCAAGAAAATTGGAAAAAAAAAAAAAAGTTTTCTTGCTTTTTACTTTCCATCACAATTTATTATAGTAGCTTACATGCAAATGTGTTTTTTCTTCATGAAGCAGTATGAAGATAATAATAAAAAAAATAAGTTATTAAAAAAACATTCTGAAAATAATTTTAGGTACAACTTCATTAGATTTGTTGTACAACGTTGCCTTTTTTGTTTCTGTGGATCAGAATCAGAATAAGTTTTATTATTATTGCATTCAGCAAGATTATCTCCCATGCAGTCGTCAAAAGATGGGTGGAGTGCACGCGGCTGCAGCTCCTAGCAGCGCAGCCCCTTATTCTTCAGAGAGAAAAGGGGAAAGACCATGCAGGAGGAAAGGATAGTGGCATTACAAAAGGACATGACTGAAGACAAAAAACTACCAGCAAGCACATTACATGTGCATTTGACAACAAGATGGTGAGATTTGTCCATAAAGCACTTCCAGATAGCGCCATAGTCCTGATGAGATGTTGGTGTCAGCCGGTACAGGTCTGAT